>QANZ01047639.1:0-33136 GCA_003254925.1 Chamaecrista fasciculata
GAAATAGGGTCAAACCACAGGGTACCAAAGTGTAATTTACCCTATAAAGTATAAACTAAAAAAAGATACATTTTTGCGACCCTACTGACCTAGCTTTCTAGTCTGTTGTGACCTTTTTATACATTTTTTATTGGATGTCGGACACCTTTTTATGGAAATGATCTTTAGAAAAGAGGAAGGTTAAAATATAAATTTGGTCTTATATTTTTTCTCACTTTTTAATTTGGTTATGTATATTTCTTTTTGTTGTAGATTTGATCCTATTTATGAGTCAGGTCCCAATTTGGTCTTTACTTGAGGTCAGATACAGAATTGGGTTCATATCTTTGAATCAAGAAGAAATAATGATGGAACTTTTTACAAAGATATGGAATCAATTCTTAAATCTGAACAAAAGATATAAGACGAAAAATGATATGAAACCAAATTAGAAAATTCTGTAAAGATATGAGATCAAAAGTATAATAAAAAATGATAAGTTACACAGAAGGTTCCTATGGTTTGGGATATTTTGAGATCGAGTTTTTGTGATTTGAAAAGTTGAATTTGAGAACTGAGGTTTACTTTGTTAGCAGAAAAGGGTCCTTCGTCCAAAATTGAACAGAAATTTGGGCTAAAATACAATTTTTAAGACCCCTAACTATTAATTTTTTATGCATTTGACTCATCGTTTTTATGAAGGAGGGACTTTGATGCCAAAATAAAACTTATATTCATGGACTTTGACTCTGGCTATTGAAAAATTTTTCTGATTTGATAGAATTCAAGTGATCATTTTGCAATTATATTTAACCACATTTTCAATAGTCATAGTCAAAGTCCTTGAAAATTTGATGTTTTGCATTAAAATCCCTTCTTCCTAGAAATAAAGAGTCAAATTTATAAAAAAATAATAGTTGGAGTCTTAAAATGATATTTTAGCACAAACTTTCGTTAAATTTAGGACAAATGACCCTTTTATGCTAAGGAACAAACCTTAGTCCCCAAATTACAACTTTTTAAACCAAAGTAACCAAATCTTGAAAACTTTAAACCATAGAGACCTGCGTAATTCACCCCATAAAAAAATACATAACCAATCTGAGAACTGAAAAAATATATGAGACCAAATTTATATTTTTTCAAAAAAAAAAAGAAATTAAAGATCGAATATGCGAGCCGCTCAAATAATTATTATATTTTGAATCCATCCATTTTCTGTCACCCAAGTGTAGTCTCCCTTGGATTATTAATTGAAAAACTATCCAGTGATCAAAGCTTGGTGCATATATACACGTTGATTTTTTTTTTCTTCTCGTTTTCATATGGTATAATACTTTATTTTTTATCCTATAATTAACATTTAACAAAATGAATTAAAATACATGTAAAATAACACATGATCGATGATGACATAAAAACAGGATAATGAATGAGCATTTTGTCGATTATAATCAAAGTATTATACAAAGATTTAAAATTATTTATACTCAAAACTAAAATTCAAACTCTATAAGTTTTGGTTAAAAATTAAAGATTCACTACCACTCAATTATATCTTTCGAATTTATAATAAAAACTCTCACGTGAATGTTATGACATGTGAATTTGACAGTAACTAAAAAAAATAATAATATACAAAATATACTCCAAGAATAATAATTTTCAAAAAATAAAGGCAGAATTATAAAGCAGAGAGAAAAACAAAAAAGAAATTAAAAAGAAGAAATAATTATTATATAAAACACGAAATTGAAGTGTCTAGAAGAGTCTGTTCCGCTGATGATTTGGCAAGTGGCATCTCCCAATCACAAGTCCCAATCATCACTACAAAATATCGGACTCCAACTCATTAATTCATTTCATAAAATACCTAATTTCTCTTCTTCATTATTTAATTTACCCTCACTCATTTATTACCACATTTTGAAATAATGCTATATTATTGACTAACAAAGATCAATTTAGTTAGTAAAAAATTAACTCATCTTATATTATAGGGCTCCACCTTTATGGTTGGTCAAAAATAGTGAATTAAAAAATTAAAAAAAAAATCACCTACTCTCTCTCCCACTCACTCTCCCCACTTCTTTAAAAAAATAAATGAATTAAAAAAATGTAAAAAACAATTAAAAATTAAAAATGCCACCACTCTCTCGTCACTCACTCTCCTCATATGAGGTAATTTCAAATTGGTCCTAAATATTTTATATTTTCTCAAATTGGTTCCAAACTTACTCTTTTATCAATATAAAAATTTAATATAATCTTCAACTTTAAATCAATTTAAACGTTACATGCATATTGACGTGCCCTAGTAACTTATAAGGGTGAGTTTGACGCGGTGAGTTCGACGCGGTTGATGTAAGAATTTTGTTGACCCAATTCATTTAAATTTTTATTTATAAAAAAAAAGAAGAAAATAATGCTATATTACTTAGAAACTTAAAATCGTTAAAATAAAATTAAATAAATAAATAAGAAAAGAGATGTATATGTACGCAATTTATATTGAGTGGATAGTTATCCAGTAGTCCACTACGACGTGAGCTGACGTGTCCCTTGGCGTGAGAATTGAGGTTGTTATGCCCGTCCTAGTCAGCAAAGTGTCAGAGAGATCCACATCTGACACGTATCAAGGATTGGGACACGTGGCACTCATGAAGTGCCTTCATGGGCTCTATATAACCCACAACCCATTACGCTTCTCTTCGTGGATTTCGTGACTCTTGAATCACACTATTCCTCACTTTCTTTCTTTGCCTCTAGTTCTTCGAGTTTTCAGCTTTCTATTTCATTCATTCAATTCTTTCTTTATTTCTTTCGTTTTCTCTCGATTTTGCTTCCGTCTTTCATTTTCTTGGTGGAGGAATCAATCAATCGATTCATTCTCTGTCTGTCTATTCGATCGAATCGATCGATCAATCAATCAATATTCAACTAATTCTTTCTTGTTAATTTTCTCGAGAAAATGAAGGAAACTGTGGAAAATCCTCTTCACCTCAAATCCGTGAACCATATCTCCCTCATCTGCCGATCCGTCGAGGAATCCATGGATTTCTACCAGAATGTTCTCGGATTTTTCCCCATCCGTAGGCCTGGCTCTTTCGATTTCGATGGCGCTTGGTAAGTAATTAACGAATCAAACAATCAATCGATTATTTCATTTCTTCTTTAATTCGATCGTCTCGTCTCACCGATCGATCTTTAGATTTGAAATGTTTCGTTATGTTGTTTCTCTGTTTCACTCTGTTTTCGATTTTCTTTACACAGGCTGTTCGGATACGGAATCGGAATTCATCTTCTCCAAGCAGAGGATCCAGATAACATGCCAAAGAAGACTGAGATCAATCCAAAGGATAATCACATATCTTTCCAGGTCTACAATCTGTAATTAATTTTCGTATATCGGTATATGTATATGTACAGTAATGCTTGATTTAATTACGCATCGATATATCTAGCTGGAAGATGTAGATGATGTAGCGAATTAAAGAACGTAAACTCACATTTAATGAAATATCATTTCACACGAATCCGATTTGAATCAAACATACGAAATCAAACACAGCTAATTAAAGAAATCAAAGAGACGATGGACTCTGTTCAATTTGTCTCAACTCTCAAACAAAATTGTGTAAACGACGGTAACAGTCTCTGGTTATTGACGTAAACGACAACAAAAAACGACTGAGCTAAAAACACTGTGTCGTTTTTGCGCAGTGCGAGAGCATGGGTGCTGTAGAGAAGAAGCTGAAGGAGATGGAAATCCCCTACGTGCGGTCCATGGTAGAAGAAGGTGGAATTCAAGTGGATCAGCTATTTTTTCACGATCCTGATGGCTTCATGATCGAGATTTGCAATTGCGATAGCTTACCTGTGGTCCCCATTGCTGACATGGCACCTTCGTGCTCGCGCGTGAACCTCCAGATGATGCCACGTCAGCAGCAGATTCACATGGTCCCACAATTATGAAAAACCAATCGATGATGATGATGACGATCAAGTACTACTATACTTTTAGCGTTTACATTCTTTTTGCATGGTCTCTCTCGTCGTATACATATACAAACACAAATACTGATGATGATAATTATTGTTCGTCAATGTGTTTGTATTATTTCGTCGTCTCTGACTCTGCAAAATGAGTGTGTACCTAAAAGTAGAATGAATGCAATAGCTGGAGATGTGGAGACAAGTGTTACTAATATATTAAAAAAATATATGTAGTTTTGTTTTACTTTATGATGTGTGTGCTTGTTTATATTCTATATTTACTTATGTATGTCATTTTCTCTTGTTCTGCTTTTGCCTACTATGTAACAATCTCCAAATGGACCTTTCTGCAGATTAAATATTGATTACAATTAGTATTATGATGGAATTAAGTGTTTCAAAGTGGATTCTTGTGGTATGACCAATTGGGGTGTGTGGACATTGACAAGCAATTAAGAACGACAATATTCTAGAAATTTATTTAATTAGTATTTGCATGCGTAATAGTCCGATTCAGCTAGATAGAGCTTTAAGTTTTTTTGGATGAGAGAAACAACTCAGCATGAAGAATTAGGTAAAGATAAACTATTAAATATGTTAGATCGATACTTGAAATTTTGTTGACACGAAATATTAATCTATATATATCTTCTGGTGTTTGTTGTAGTATACCTTACGGAGTGTTCAAGTACTTTTAAAATAAGCAAATTGCGACGTTAAGTGATCATGATCAAATTATTTTATAGATTTCAGCTTTATTAGCATTTACGTATATGTATGGATTTTACGTAATTTTCATTTATGTACGTATGTCACATATAGTGGGGCTTAGCGAGGTCATGTCATCATTGTCATGTATCTTACTGTATGCCCCAACTTTTGAACCAAAAATCAGAACCACAAACGAATCAACAATCAAGTTAGCAATTTTAATTTCCAAAGGATATATTGAAATATATGGAATCTCTAATATTAATTCCTTTTCTTCCTATCTATATCGTTCATTTCTTACTCTCACTTGTCACGCATCATTTCACCCAGTACGCGTTATTTTTCAGAGCTGTCTGGTTTAACTTGGTTATTTTTATTGGAACAGAGAATTTCAACGTAATATCCTTTTTTGGCTGCCTTGATATTCGGCTTGTATAGTGGAAGACGAGGAATATATAAAGTTTAAGAAGTTACGTATCATATTTTTTTTTCAATATATAATTGAGTAGAAAAAGTTTCAACATATAGAAGATCTTGTGAGATTCACATCACTGTCAAAAACAACAAGCCTATTATTCTAAATTATAATGTAAGATAATAAAATAAGACCAGAGGCAATGTAACTTTAAAGATTCTAATAAAAATTACGACCTAGTTACAATAGAAAGAACTATAAAGACTGTAAAATTAAAACAAAGATAAAATGATACAGACATATCCTTTCCAAATGCCATGAAATCGGAGCAATGAGGCACATTTGAGGAGTTCTTTCTTTCTCCAATTAAAGATGTCAGCAAATAAGATTAAATCAGGTTAAAAAATAACTCCTTGGTTCCATGAATTTAATCAAATCTCTCTTGTCTCAAGTCGAAATGCAATGAAGTCGGAGCTACAATTATACAAGTTACTCTTGATGAGTTCTTTCTCTATCTGTTTGGGATCATCGACAAACAAGGTCAAATAATACTTTGAAAGTGAATTTAGTCAAAACGTCAATGTCAATTTGTCAGAATACTATTTGAGTTCATTTGCCAACAGTCTCTACTAGACAGAGAAAAAACTCATCAAGAGTAATTCATAGCTTTGATTTTGCACATTCAAACTTGAAATGAGAGAAATATGACCAACTTCATGAAATGAGCATCTCACTTTCAAACTCAATTATTTGATATTGTTTGCTAACGACTCCAACTTGAAACAAGAGAAATATGACTACATCCAATAGTTAAGAATCAAAACAAAATTTTTATAAAACATTAAAGATCACAACAGAACAACAAAAATATTAGGGACTAGAATAGAATTTAGAGCAAACATTAGGGACCAAAATAAGGTTTTAGCCTTTAATATATTGATAAACAAATTTATACCAAAATCCAAAAGTCTCACACTCTTAGGCTTTGTTTGGATTGGGTATTTTGGGGGAGAAGTGGAGGGGAGGGAGGAGATACTAGAAATCCTTCCTTGTTTGGGGTTAGGGAGGAGGATAGGGAAGGATTAAGGTTTTTTTTTTTTGAACCAAGAAATCTTTCATTCAACAAAACACAGATTACAAACACCAATAGAAAAGAAAAAAAAAACAAAACAACCAGCCACCTATACAACCAAACTACACCAAAATCAGCCTATACCAGACTCTTCCCTAGTATCAGACAAATCTGTAGAAAGAATAACAGATAGAGAGTATGGGGGTAAAACTACCCAATCCACAAGACACATACCTCTTAAACCAGCTTTGGCAAGCCAATCGGCTGCCTTGTTACAATCCCTACTAATAAAATTGAGGGAAAAAGAATAACTAGACCTCAAAAAATTACAAATGTCCTCAACAATCACACCACAGGTCCAGTCACCAACATCAGAGTTTAGCACAGCATCAACCAACTCTTTGCAATCTGATTCCACAATAACCTGATCCCACCCATAAAGGTCAACCAAGCAAAAAGCCTTTATCAAGGCAAGAGCTTCAGACATCAAACTAGAAGAAGCATGCACTTTACAACTAAAACCATCAAGAACACTACCATCATGGCTTCTACAGATCACACCAATACCCGTCAAGCCATCCTTCTTCACAAAAGCTCCATCAACATTTATTTTAACACAACCCTATGGAGGACAAACCCAGCCCGAAATCTGATCACCAGCGGTGATCTAATTATCCAAACCAGATCTTTTGCAGCCAACAAAATTCACATTCCAGAATTCATTGACAGCAAACTGAATCTTCAGCAAAACAGCCTCCAAATCAACATCAACATGCTCAAAAACAACAAAATTCCTTGCTTTCCAGATGTGCCAACAAATAAAACCAAAGCAACATCTAACAAAGTCATCAACACCAGCGGCCAAAACTAAAAAACCTTCACACCAGGTTTTAAAGCTAGTAATCCTACACAGATCAATTCTAATGCCCAACATACTACCAAACCAGATTTTCTAAGCATTTCCACAAGTAATCAACACATGTTCAACAGTTTCTATACAAACAATACATAAAGAACAAAGAGCATTAGAACCACACCTTCTCTTGCATAGATTCTCCTTGGAAGGTAAAGCATTAAGGCAAGCTCTCCAAAGAAAATGCTTGATTTTTGGAGGAAAAGGACCCTGCCAAATAGCATTCCACACTCTCTTTGAGTCAGGAGCAGAAGAACTTGCTTTATTAATATCCACAACAGCAACAAATTTCATAGCAGCAAAATGCCCACTTTTAACTGTATACCCACCCCTTGTATCTCCTATCCACACCAAGCAATCCTCTCTCGGCTGAAGAAGCAAAGGAATAGCCTTAATAGCCTCCAAATCATTATTAGAAACCATATGAACCATTTGATCCAGCTTCCAACAACCATTTTGAATTAAATCAGAAACAAAAACACCAGCAAAAGAATCCACTGGACCATGAGACCGAAGCTTACCACCAACCAAACCCGAGACCCAAGAATCTTCCCAAATTTTCACCTTTGAGCCATCACCAATTCTCCAATTGAGGCCAACAACCAACAAATCCCTTCCCACAAGTAGACTCGACCACCCCCAAGATGCTCTAGCACCCTTCTTTGCATGAGGAAAGTCTGTGTTAGGAAAATAACGACCCTTCAGCTGCTTTACCCAAGGATCATTAGGAGAATTCAAGATCCTCCAAGCTTGTTTGACCAACAAAGCATCATTTAGTTTAGAGAAATCCCTCAAACCCAAACCACCATCTTTTTAGCAATTGTGAGCTTATTCCAAGCCACCCAATGAATTCTTCCTTCATTCCTTTGTTTCCCCCACCAAAATTGAGAGATAAGACTATCCAATTCTCTACAAGTTCCCCAAGGAAACTTAAAACAATTCATAGGATATGAAGGAATAGCACTCACCACCGCCTTTATCATAACTTCTCTACCAACTTGTGAAAGAAATTTTTGTTTCCACCTAGACAGCTTCTTTCTAACATTATCAACCACAAAAGATAGAGTAGATTTCTTGGACCTCTCCCAAACTGCATGAAGCCCAAGATATCTACCAGGAGACCCCTGAGCTGTAGTCCCCAACATCAAACAGACAGAATCTTTCACATCCTGAGTAGTATTTGCAGAGAAAAACAAACCAGATTTTTCAAGGTTGGCCTCCTGTCCAGAAGCTAAACAGTACATATCAAGGATCTCCTTCAACTTTTTACAATCATCATCCGCAGCTCTAAGAAAAATCAATGTGTCATCTACAAAAAAAATAATGGGAAAGTTGTGGACAACCTCTTGCCATTCTTATTCCCCTCAGAGATCCTTCATCATAAGCAACACTGATCATCTGTGAAAGAACATCAGAAACCAAGACAAAAAGACAAGGAGACAATGGATCTCCTTGTCTCAAACCTCTTGAAGGAGTAATAGAAGAGATTTTATTCCCATCTAACAACAAATTATAATGAACAGATCTAACACACTCCATAATCCTAGCCACCCACTTAACATTAAAGCCCACAGCCAACAAAACTTCCTCCAAGAAGTCCCACTCCACTCTATCATATGCCTTCCGCATATCCATCTTCAGAGCCACCTCAAATCTGCCCCCATACTTCATATTACTTAGATAATGGTAGGCTTCATGAGCTATAACAATTAACAACATTATCATGTATGATTCTTCCCCAAACAAAGGCACGTTGCTGCTCAGAGACAATATTAGGCAAAACACTCTTCAATCTGTTAACCAACACCCAAGAGACAACTTTATAAATGAAATTACATAGCCCAATACGCCAAAACTGCCCAACAGACTCAGGAGTATCCACCTTTGGAATTAGAACAATGTTAGTAGTATTAATCATCTCCAAAGAGCCACCCTCATCCCAAAACCTCTTTACAAGGTCATAGACTTGAAACTTGATATCCTCCCAGGATGCCTGAAAAGATACCCTAGAAAAACCATCAGGACACGGGGCTTTATCCTTCCCCAGTTGAAAAACCGCAGCTCTCACTTCTTCAAACCTGACAGCTCCAATCAACAACTCATTCATTTCATTAGTAACCAATGACTTTACAAACTTCAAAGCCTCAGATAAATCCCTCTGACCAACAGTAGAAAATAACTCAGTAGAAAATAACTCAGAGTAAATATCAGAGAAACAACAAGCTATTTCCTCAAGATCATCAGTCCATAACCCATCCTCCTTTCTAATTTTAGCAACACTATTTCCCTGTCTTCTCTGAATAGTAGTGGCATGAAAAAACTTCGAGTTCTTGTCACCATATTTGATTTAATTCAGTCTAGCTCTTTGATCCCAATATTTTTCTTCAAGACCCCACACTCTCTCAATCTCTGCCACAATATGTTGGAGATTATGGAGCAAAACGCAGCGAAAAAAGTAAAATTAAAATTATATAATCTCCTCCATAGGACCCACTAACTGTGTTTATACCAGTGAGATAAGATGTATACCTAAATCATGAATGCTGGAATGATTGCAATTCCAAGAAGTCCACAGACTCGTGTCCTTCCTCTGCCGGTGATCCACACGAACAGTTTGACAGATACTCAGGTGCTAGCCTCCAATCTCTTCTCCAAGAGATTATGGGAACCGATCTACCATCTTGGAATTTCAAGAACACTTCTTGAAATATCCAAGAACAAGTGGCGCACTACCAAGAACGAACTTCTTGGCCACTGACTCTAGGGTTTTTCGCCTCTCTCTCTTTCTCACACACAAATCGCCCCTAAAACCCTAAGTTTAGGGTTAGTTCGAAAACTCCCTTCTCTTTCTCTAGGGTTATGCGACTTGCCTTTTTCTTTTCTCTCACTTTTGTTTTAGGCGACTTGCATGTGTTTATAAAGAGTCCCCACTCCTTAAATTAGGGAATCACCAAATCTTAATTATAAAATTACACTAATATTATAATTCAAGATTAAGATGCAATCTTAATTTATATTTCAAGATCATATCTTGAAATCCAGAATGCACACTTCCCATTGGTTGGAATGAGTCAAGAGGATTTGAATTCTTAATTAAAATATTACATTAATATCTTAACTTAAAATTCAAAATGCATTCTTGAAATTCATAATGCAAGATCAAATCTTGCATTTGAATCTTGAAGAATTCGCCCCTACCTTGTGCTTTTATAGGAATTTAATAAATAAGATAACATTCCTAACTCTTAGGAAGTTATAACCAACTTATTAATATCCTTAACAAATTGAATTAAAGTATTACCCTAATATCTTAATTCAAATTTGAATCTTGAATTCAAACTTAAATCTTGAATTCAAATTAACAAAATCATATTTCATTAATTAATTCAAGAGTGAGGCGCCACCTCATCTTGTTATCCAATATTAGAGAATTTAATAAATCAATAATCCCCTAACTCTTAGGAGACTTAGTTAATTCATTATTCCCTAATATTTTAAATTCAATTGTAAATAGATTAATCAAATTAACTATTTAACAATTAATACATTTAAACTTGTCTAACAAATTTAAATATTACAAATGTAGATTTTATTTAAGACAAGACTTCATGTCCTCAGACATTCAACTATGTCTTAAAGTGCGTCACTAAAGTGACTCACGAATTAAACCCTAATTCGTGTCCAATAACAGTATCTCCATACACCGAAGTCATGCTGGTCTTAGTTCATTCACGTTCCTACGTGAATAATCGACCAGTGACAGTTTAGAATAATTATCACATAATTAATCAAGGATTGTTATCACAGTAAACATGCTAATAATATGATAACGACATAATTATCATTCATAAATCAGTCAAACAATATGTTCATACACATAAAATGATTGGCCCCAGGGCACAATATTCTCAGCTTCCAAAGCACTCTCCAGCGACCACAGACCTTCCCTTAATAATAAAGAAAGTTGATTTTTAAGAGAATCAATCAACTTAGCATTATTAGGAAAGGCTTTCCTACTCCACTTCCACAAAGCTTTGCCACACTTCTTCAATCTTTGGAAAACATCATTAACAGGCTCAAAAACATACCCAACATCATCAATAGATCAGCCCCTACTCACAACATCAGAGTATTCCTCATGTTCAATCCAGAAGCTTTCAAACTTAAAGCTCCTACAGAACCTACTAGCCTTATGAAAGAAGTCAATAACCAGCAAGCAATGATCTGATCTCACCATCTCATTATGAACCACAATCAGTTTTGGAAAAGCACTTCTACAAGCCACATTACAAACAACCCTGTCTATCCTTTCTTTGATATGATCCACACCCAACTGCCCATTGCACCATGTGAATTTAGGGCCTTTGAATTCGAAATCAATCATCCCACAATCAAACATCCAAGACTGAAAATTAACAAAAGATGAGCTAGGCCTTATAGCACCCCCAAACTTCTCTGACTGACATAAGATTTCATTAAAATCTCCAAGGAAAAACCACAAATCATCATCACCTGGCATCAAAGACTTCAATTTATTCCAAAAAACCCCAAAGCCCTTGGAGGCCCATAAACAAAGGAGCAGAAACAAGGCTTTACAAAAGAATCCATACTAACTACCACATGAATTCTATTTTTGGAATGAAACAACACCTCCATATTTACAGAATCATCCCACCAAACAGCAAGGCCTCCAGAGAGACCCACCGGATCAACATAAAATTCCTTATTAAAACGAAACTTCCTCCTTCTAATATTATCCAACCTACTACTCTTCATTCTGGTCTCCATAAGAAAAATCACACAGGACTTAAACTTGATACAAGCCTTTTTAAGTTCATTTACTGTCGAGGTAGTCCCCATCCCCTGACAGTTCCATGAGATAAAACTCATGGCGACCTGGTGGCTATAATAGCCCAGCCACAGGCCTCAGCATGAGAGTTACTCACTACAACAGATCCAAAACAAAAGGAATCCAGATCCTTTCCGCTACCATCAACAAAATCATAACTAATAGGAACCTCAACTAAATTCACATTATTCAACTTCTCTAACTCATCAAAAATCTTCTTCATGTTCTTCTTCAAATCCTTGTCCTTCATAATTTTAAAGGGGGATTTATAAACCAAATGACTAAATTGCCCTTTGAAATCCTTGTTGGGCTCGCTGGACGCTGCCCATGTTGTGTAATTGTTTGTTTTTATCCTACAGACATACATACAACAGAAAAGGAGTGTTACAAACTTTTTCTCTGCTAGGGTTTCTCAAGGCTACAAGTGCAGTTTGGGAGGACCCCTCCCCCCTTTTTTCTTTCTTCTTTTTGGTTTTCTTCTCCTCATTGTAGGAGATCTCTTCCTTGTTTAGTAAAGGAAGTTTCTTCTCTCTTCTATGAGAGTATTTTGTTGTTGCTGCCTTCTTGAAATGCTTGATCTAGAACCCAGATCCGTGTTCAAGAGCTGGTGTTGGTGAAGAACTAAGTCCTCTGAGAGGATTTTCCAGATCGGGCAAAATCTGTGTAGATTCATGGTCATAGCAGTTGCAAATCAGACGGAAAAGAGATGGTGGCTTGCAGCTCCAGTGTCTTCTATGTGCATCATCTCTTGTTTCAGTTTGCTCTTTTTTTCATTGATTTGATTTTGCTTGGTAGTTCTTCTCCTATTGTTTTTTATCTGGTGATGATCTGATGGTGTCTTCCCCCTTTATGTTGCTTGGGGTATGGCTGTGTTTTCTTCTTCTAGGAGAGTGTAGATCCTAGTTAGGATGGTCTGTTAGTTTGATCTACTAAAGCTCTCTGTATCTCCCAGTGATGACTGGTTGTATTTCTCATCTTCATGAATGAATGGTGATTCTGACAAAAAAAAANAAAAAAAAAAAAAAAAAAAAAGACATACATACAACAGTGTTTAATTTTTTAGTCTTGTAATAAGTTTTTATTTCTTTCAAAAAAGAGGCGTCTTCAAAGTGAATTGTGTGCCATGCATAAACAGTTTTTTACTTTCCAAAAAATTAAAAAGAAATCCCTAAGCTTATCCTGTTCCGTCCAACAAATTAAATAAGTTTTTGGCAAAATATTAATTTCAATTTCATCCCCAATAAGTTTTTTTGTTTTTAATTTCATCCCTAATATTTTATATTTTGGTCAAATTTATCATTTGACTAACTTCTTTCAATAAATTAATGACAAACTACATCATGTTTTTCAATCTGAGTTAGAATTTGACTTTCTTTTTTTATAAATTTTACATTATATATCATCATTAATCACGTAGATTCTATCGTTAATATTTGACTAAAGTAAAAGAAAAAGATAAAAATATGAAACATTGAAGACGAAATTAACAGTAAAAAAAGATTGGAGACAAAATTAACAATTAGTATAAAGTTTGGAGATAAAATTAATGCTTTTGCCTAAATTTTTTTATAGAATGATAAAAGAGGGTAAAATAGTAAACTTACACTACTATCATGATTTAATCCAAACAAGGAGGAGAGAATTCTCCCCTCTCCCTTTAATCTCTTCCCTTCCCTTCCCCGCCATGAATGCAAACAAACCCTTTAACTATCATGATTTGCCTTTAGGTTTAATCACCAACAAATAACGGTCTTGTGGGCCGAAGCACAGCCCATTATAAATACCATATCCAAATAACAAGCAACCTCTGTTCTATGTCCAAAAGAAAAAGACAACCTCTGTTACCTTTGTTGGATCCTTATCTCAATCTCATGAGGCTGTCTTTGTCATTCATCATTGAAGTTTGATGAATCCTTAACTATTAAAATTCGAGTTTTCTTAATAATATATTTTTTTATGGGATCTTAATAATATTTGAACTTTGAAGTAAGTTAACAATTTGATTTCTGAATTTTTGAATCACAGTTTAATTTACGAAAAAATTAAATAGTATACTTGTTAATCCTTGAAGTATCTAAACAGTATACAATATACTAATTAAATCATGAAATAACTAAATTGTATATTTTAATCATTCAAAACATAATTGTTGATTTACTCTAATATTTCTATTATGACAATTATACTTTGATTAAAAGATTTTCAACATAATCAAATGCCTGTATTAATTGGTTGACGATTGATCCTATTTAATCAAGAAATTTTGAGTTCATACTTGGTAAGAGCTTTGATGTTCTTGTAGTCTTTATTTAGCTTGTATTTAATAAGATTTTTAATGATCATGAATGGGATAGTATAATCTCTGCCTCTCAGTTGGACATAAACAAGTATCAAAATCAATCAATCTCATATAAAACCTTTTTTTTTTTGGTAATTATCTCATATACAAAGTTCACAAATAGTCAAATCCTTAAATTTGAATCAAGACTAAAAAAATTTCTTTTTAATATAAAAACATATTTTCATAATTGTTTTTTGAAAAAAACTGCGTACATAGTAAAATAAATAAAAAATGCAAATGTGTTATTACATCACTTGAATATATATGAAATATTTAATATTTTGCAATTTAACATATAAAGCTTCAATGTATTATATTTTTATATGTATAAATAAATATTTACTATTATGAATATAGTATGAATATAATACTTTTTAATTCTCGAACTCCAATTAAGACCTCTAGAATAAAATATCATACCAGCAAATTTGATCATTCCTACATGGGATATACACTATGATATTATCATATACACATATATAAATACGACATGATAATTGCAGATAATTAATTAAAAATTAAATAGAATATGAAGAGATATTATTAATTAATCAACAAAGCTCACAAATCACAATTAATACTTGGACAGCATGGAATATTTTTTTGCTCTACGTGCTTACTCCAACAGTAATAACAACAATAATACAGCATGATGATCATTTCTATATATATATATAGAGAGAGAGAGAGAGATAGAAGCCTTTGTGTAGAAGGATTTTGTTGTGGTATAGCTAAAGGCCTCTTTTAAGCATCTGCTCATAATTCTCCATAGATTGCATCCTCTGAATCTTTAGCTGTTGCCTGAAGTTCTTGATAAATGCCTCTGCACTTGCATCTATGTCTTCCACCACCCTCCTTGGAGGCGGCTCCGGCAGCCTCTCTACCTTCTTCGTCGGAGCTCCGGATGCAGCCCCTAATTCCTTCTTCTCCCTCCTCAAATTCCCACCTTCTTCCATGTTTGCTTGCACCACCTGGTAATTATTGTATAAGCTCTTTCTCATTCTTCAATATCTTCTTCCCTTCTCTTTCTCTATTTATGAGCTATGTATGTATGTATGCTTCCTAAAACTCACATGTGCTTCCCTTTATATATATAGGGAATATTTACATGTGGGGTTAATTTAATTAATTTAGTTTCTAGCTAGCTGGCTACCTAATATTTGATTCTTTTTGTGATCTTTCTGCTCTTTTTGTCTAACAAAGTCGAAGATGCGGACAATTCATGTCTATGAACATATATATATATATATATGTTTATGATATGATGAAAAGTGTGTTTCTTATCTAAGGTAGCAGAATATGCTATGTGCTAAGCTTGGTAAATGCATGTTGCTTTGGTTACAAGAATAAGGTTAAACCAGAATCAATTTTTACTTACATATGGATCCCCTGCATGCCTTTTGAAACAGGGAAAAGGTTAATTATATTCCTAGATTGTGATCAATTAATTGCACATTTGGAATCATCCTTTTCTTTATATATGATGATACAATCCAAATTGACGATGTAGCAGAAGAAATATTTGACCCATTCAACAAGTCAAGAAGAATATATTCGATTTTTGAAGGGTATAGAGTTAATAGGGAAAATAAATGAAATGACTCAAGACGACTCCATCTATTGTTTTTACTGACTTTGAAGTTTGAACTTTGAAGTCTCAAACCTTAGTCACCAGCCCACAAAAGTCCAAAGCAGCCATGTTTAGCCAGACAAATTAACCAACAACTAATGCAGGTTTTGATTAATTAATTTGAGATTAGTTTAAAAGTAATAAGGAATCTTGACCTACCTAGCAATTTCAATGGCTTCCACATGTGCCTAGACTATTTAAACAATTGGTATAGGTAGGAGGTACATTGGATGTAGATAGTGGATTAAGGTTCTTCAATCAAATTTATAAATATATGTGTTATATAATGAAGTTCCATAACCCAAGTGGCATTTAATTGTTAAGATGTAGGAAAGTAGTTTCCACGTTTAAAAACTTTTCCTTGATTTCAACGTGTTAATTACACAAACACACACAAATTAAGGACCTTCATGAAAATTCTAGGGGGAAATGGAAACTTTATGACAATTCTAGGATCTTCATTTCCACTGATCTTGGTCATGGTATACATGCCTTGCAGAC
The DNA here is from genome assembly GCA_003254925.1 of Chamaecrista fasciculata. Taxonomy (NCBI): domain Eukaryota; kingdom Viridiplantae; phylum Streptophyta; class Magnoliopsida; order Fabales; family Fabaceae; genus Chamaecrista; species Chamaecrista fasciculata. The sequence goes on from QANZ01047639.1 coordinate 16,408, forward strand.
AATTTTAAATCAAGTTAGGTTTATAAAAAATGGCAAGAATCAATTAACTCTTTACCATAAAATATATATATTCATTAGAGAGAAGTTATCATGTCTCCAATTGCACATTACAGATTCCAGAAGGTTCATGGTGAAAAGTCAAGGCTTTGACAATATATATTTATATACCCAAAAAAAAAAAATACTGAGATATCTAATTAAGTGTCCTGGGAGAGAAAATAACACCCACCCACACACACACATATATATATACACCAAAAGATAACAATCAGGCCTTTTTTAACCATCTTCCTATATAGTTTTTGAAGGATGTCATACATGGATATGGATGTGTTTATAGTCAAATTCACCTCTGATTTTCTTCTATACCAATTGCTCTGTAGAGACTTAACACAAGAGAAAAATCATTGAATTAGCAGACTTAACAAGATTAAAATCTTTAAATAAAGATTAAGAAAATAAAAAAATATGGGTAAAAAACTTCATCTCTCAATAGAAAGTTGGGCTTTTCATAGAGTACTTCAAATTTATATGAATTATATATATTCTCCATCCTTACCTTACACTTAGATATCTATTCCAGTTTGATTGTAGGAAAGCAGGCTGCAGATAAGAGACCAACAACAAAAATAAGGCAAGCTTATTATATTCATATTATCAAAATTTTAGAAAAGGGATTTGAAATCCTCTTAATTTTTCTCTTAAGTTGATTATGTGAAACCCACTTGAACAGTGGACTCCAAGGTATGAATGATCAGTTTCACACAGTATAATTTAGAGTGAAGTCAGTAAACTAATTATTTGATCTTAAAAAGATGAAACGCTTACCAATTTAGTTCTCAAAAAATAAAATAACAAAATTTAGTCCCTCAATAGATATAATAAAAATCTCTTTAGTTTTTTTGTTATAATTTTGATTTAACAATATATATATATATGATTTTGTGACGTTAAGTATAATATCATTAGAATATAGAATCACATCAAATTTGTCATTAAATCTTCGTCAATATCTTTAACAAAGGGATCAAATTGACTATAATTACATATTTGAGGTACTAAATTTTATCATTTAATCTTTCAAGTACTCAACTGATAAATTTATCATCTTTCAAAGACTAAATCATTAACTTACTCTGTCTATTTCATTCAATATCAAAGAGAAATTAAGAGAATTTAAATGCAGCATTTCTTGTGCATGCAGATTATCTGAAAAATATTAGAGTGTGAATAATCTCACCAGTCTTGTGGTCCAATGAAATTTTGGCAGCCTGTGGAGCAAGCAGAAGGATGAATTACACCACTAGCGTAGCCATGAGCTTCCCAACATGAAGATCTTACCATTCCTCCACAACAAGGTACGAGAAAAATGTCTTGCAGATGTAAATTCTCACAAGGAGAGGCATCACTGCATGCAAATTTAATTGCTTGCTCTGAAGCTGAAGTTCCTCTAATATGTATGAAAGATATATGCTTCACCTTCACAGCAGAACTCTGCAATATATATATATATATATATATATATTCCCTCATCAAAATGCACAAAAGCACTTGAAACTTTAATTACTATGCAAAAAAATCTTCTGAACTCTAAAAAGTGACGAAAGAGGAAAGACTGTATGAACTTTTGATTTTGTAAAAATAATCCGTTTTGTTAAAATTTTCATTGAAATTTGATTAAGTTTTTTGTATGCTATTAGTTGCAACAATAATTAACTCTAAGTTTGTATTAATATAAAATGTAATAACTATAATAAAATTACAAGTAAACCTGATTTCTTTTAATGAAAATTTTAACAAAATAGGTATTTTGCACAAAATCAAAACTTCATGACGTTTTTAGTTAATTTTCAAAGTTCATGGGGGTTTTTTGCAAAATAAATAATATTCAGGAGAGTTTTGTATAATTTAACGTTTAGTTTTTAACTGATATATTCCAGAAGCATCTTGCTTGGAGATTGATTGATTGAAGGGTGGAATCCCTTACCTGATTTTGACATGGATGCGAAGAATCACAGTAATACTGATCTATTTTTATTGGGTTCATCACTCTTTCCATCAGCACGTTCTTGAAAGTGATCATGGAGGCAAAACCACCACCACCCTATTAATGCACATATAAGATAAGGTAAGCCAATCATTTCTTAATGGAAGAAACTTACTTTTTAATCTTTAAATTCGTTCCTTTGAATATTGGAAATACATTTTTTAGTCCTTGATTTTATAAATATAAACTATTTAATTTCCATGGATAGCATTTCAGGAATAGTTGATGTTTGTGGAAAAAGAAAATCAGAGATCAAAGAGTTAAATCTTAGTTTTTGGATAACTTGAAGGAGCAAAAGACAAGTTTTCTCTTTCTTAAAGGGTTTCTAGATAGAGAACATGTATATAGCAAACAAGAACCTTTATATGTTTTGATTTGTTCCAAATAAAAGAAAAAAAAAAAAAAGGTTACCTGCCATGTTTTGACCCTCACCCCATTTTTAGTTTCGGAAAGGAAAGCTCCATCCACTATCACATCTTGCACAAACTCCCATGAGTTGGATTTTCCCAAGCTACCAATACTGAAGAATGAGTATTAATTTTTTTGTTTTCTTCTCAGAGCATGTTTTATGCTACACAATTCAATGTCTTTTGGAAAGAGATAAGAGTGATAGTGACTTTGACCTTATGCCATGGCCTGGACCACAAGAAATGTTCTTGATCCTGATTCTTGAAGAATTTCTGGCTATAGAAATGCAATCATCCCCTGAAGTATAAACAAAAAGTTCACTCAGGCATTTCATCAAACAGCTCATGTGCCCAGAAACTTGTGTTCAAATTAGCTTGATAAAAAAAAACTCACATATTCCTGGGAAAACCACCTTTTTGTTCCCCTAAACTTTATATCAATTTTTAATTTCGTCACCAAAGTCTCTTTATTATTAATTTTGTCACGAATGTTTTCCATTTTGGTCGAATTTATCATCTGCACTAACTCTATCCAATGAATAAATGACAAACTCTACTTAGTTTTCAATGAGTCGGGATTTAATCTTTTTTTCCAATAATTTTATATTATATGTCATAAACCATAGCGGATGATTCATTGGATGGAGAATTGGAACAAAAGGTAAAACAGACCAAAATATCAAACATTACAATGTGAAACTGGTCCAAATTGATAGTCAACTCAAAATTGGCCTTTAGGGATTAAAAAGTTCTTTTTCCTAGTGATAAAATTCATCAAGAAATGAATGAATGAAGCCAAGACATATATATATATATAACCTGTTTCGATTAAAATAAAAAAGTTCATTGGAGCATTTCACCAAACAGTTGATGTGCACAGACAGAAACTTGCGTCAAATTAGCATATGATAGAACAACTCAATGAATATTATAATGAACCTGTTTTGATGATGGAATTCCTGATGGAAACAGACTTTGATGCACTGACATGGATTCCATCAGTGTTGGGACTTAAAGCAGGAGCAGAGAGTTGAAGATGGGAAGCGATGACATCAAAGCAGCGAACGAATGCCACGTGGACCTGCTGGCTGTCTAGCGTCCTCAGATTCCTCACTCTCACATTCTTGCATCTGTAGAATGTGATGGCCTGCACAGTGCAATTTAGAAGAAGAAGAAGAAAGAGCGGAAAAACTCAAAAAAGTCATAATGTATGAGAAGGAAGTGATGATTCATCACTATATATATATATATATATAGTTATATATAGAGAAAACCTACTTTTTGTCCGTGAATTGTTACTAAGTCAACGATTTAATCCCTAAATTGTAAGAAACAACGAATCAGTCCCTAAATTTTATATCACCATTAATTTTTTGGTCCCTGAATTGTAAAAAAATATGAATCAGTCCCTGAATTTCACACTACCGTCAACTTTTTGCTCCCGAATTATAAGAAAATACGAATCAATACCTGAATTTTACACCACCATCAATCTTTTGGTCACTTAGGTTGGTGTAAAATTTAGTGTTGGAGGAGTGGTCATGGACCAAAAGGTTGATGGCGGTGTAAAATTTAGAGACTGATTCGTATTTTTTTACAATTCAGGGATCAAAAAGGCTGATAGTGTTGTAAAATTTAGAGACTGATTCATATTTTCTTGCAATTCAGACACTAATTCATATTTTCTTACAACTGAGAGACTTATCACTAACAATTGAGAGACTAAAAAGTAGAATTTTTCTTTAATATATTTATATACTGCTCCATATTGTAAACCAACATCATCATCATCCATCACTAACCGTTGGTGCACGTCCACATGGCTGCCAGCAGAAGACACTTTTATTAGCCCAGTGCACTCAAAGGAAATCAAAGAATTGAATCATTTGTTGAGAAAGAATGAATAGTTAAAGAGAGAAAGCCTAGGGATTCTATGCAAAATTTCTTGCACTTTTATTTTAAGTCAAGAGTTGTTATTTTAAAATATACTTTTTATTCTTAAATTTATCTCAAAATTAAATTACAATTAATCTTTGGATAGCAGATATTGAAAATATATTTTTTGATCCTTGATTTTTTTACAAATATTTACTAGTCCTCAAGGATAACATTTCAAAGACAAAATAGTTGATGTTTATAAAACAAAACAAAAAAAAAAGTCAAAGGGTATTTTTGGTTTTATATTTTTTGCTTAGGTCTCAATTTATTTGATTGTTAGTCCCACAATGTGATATTTTTGCAAAGATATGAAACCGAAAGTGCAATAAAAAAATATATGTGGACGAAATTGAGACCTATGTAAAAGATATGAAACAAAAGATCTACCTTGATCAAAAAAGAAAACGATGACCAAAAAATATATTTATAGTAATATTCATAGATTAAATCATAATTTTAAGACAAAATCAAGTATCAAAATATAAAACTGATTAAAAAATAAATTTTAAAAATTTAAATAAATTATACCGATCAAATGATTAAATTTTCCTTTAAAAAAAAAAACAAAACATATGCAAATATAAAATAGATGAATGTAAAAGGTAATAAATATAAAATACATTTGATGGAGTGATCTTGCAGGATTTGGCCCACCATTTGTCTCCCCTTCCATTGATAGTCCCTCTGCCACCACCATCAATGGTTAAGTGATTCATTTTTTCAAATGAAACCCATTTTGCTTTATCTAATCCTTCCCACACATCTGGATCTTTTGGTGCTACTACTGTACCTAGAATCTTCATCACAAAGTACCTTAATTAACAGCATTAACAACATTAATTCATTCATCAAAGTAGCTAGCTACTGAGGGATTGAAATCAATGATATATATTAATTCCATTTCTATAATTATTGATTACCATCAAAGTGAGAGCCTTAGATCGACAAGGTCCTTTGATGACTATTGGATAGATCAAATATGTTTTTCCTGATGGAAACACAACTTTTGTTCGTCCAGGCTGACCACAAGCAATTTTCCAAGCATCCTGGAAAGCCTGCACCAAGAATTAATGCTATATATAATACTTATGAGTACAATATACTAATTTGATCCTTGAAAGATTACCGAGCTGACAATTTGATCTTTGAAAGAATAAAATATACAATTTAATTCCAGAAAGCTCAGAACGGTATATTAATTAATCTTTTTATAGATTAAATAATATACTATTTTAATTTTTTAGGTACTAAAATGTATGCCGTTTTGATTTTTTAAGGTCTAAATGTGTATTTTAATCTTTCCAGTTCCATGATTTTTTAAGGACCCAATTATTTACTCAATAATTAACTATAGAGATATATATTGTAGATAATTAAGTTTCAAAGCCATAAGGGTGAATGGCTCAATAAATGCATCATAAATAATGGCCTAACAAAAATACCCGGAATATTAATGGGGAGTTAAAAGACCAGTTTATATATATATGAGTAAGGAATCCTATATATATGATAAATTATATAGCTCAAGTACTCAGCAATAATACTCATTTTAATCAGTCTTATATTGGATTATTTCCTCTCTTAAAGAATCTAGTATGGATCATTAATTACTCTCAGCACTAGAACTCCATTCACTCACTCATGTAAAACTATAATACACAGACAATTTTTCCACTATGAAAGGCCGTGGGCAGAGTGAAATTGTCCGAGACTTGTGGGAGGTGCAATGTAATGAGTTCTACACCAATGAAGTTGCTAGGTGTAAAGCAATAAGTAGGGGTTTATTTTTTTAACTTTTCAATTTCAATAACTAGTTTTTGAGATGTAATTCTTCTAACAATTTATACTCGTTATAATGATATTTTTATTAAGAGAACAATTGAACCAGTGAAGAGCTATCAGAAAGAGGTTTGCCAGAGTTTCGAAATTCGAGTGAAGTGTCACATAATAGAGTTGCTAAGAACGTTGACTTTTGTAGAGGATGAAAGGTAATGAGTTTCACATAAGAGAATTTGCTGAGTGTAAAAGTGCTAAGTCTTGAGTTTTCAATCTCAACAAATTAGCTTTCGAAGTCGAAAGACTTCTGCTTGTTAATTACAAAATACTCAACTATCAAGTTCTTTGAAATATTATCTACACATATTTAATTAGTTACTTCAGCTATTAACTTCATAAAAAATATTCTACAATGATCCTCCTATAAATTAAATTAAACTATTCTTATTTAATAAGGTCTTGGATTCTCCAATCTCAATAATTAATTTTTAAAGTTCAAAGACTTGTGCTCATTACAAAATATTCAACCACTAAGTTCATCAAATGAAAAGTGTTTTACGTACGGTGGTCAATTCCATGAACTATGGATCTTTAATTACTTCAACTATATATGTACTTCATCAAAATTTTCTACCATGATCATCCTATAAACTATTCTTGCAGTTAATCTATTAATAAGAAATAGTCGAATAAATAAGTAATGTACTTAAATCAAAGAAAGTTAATAGAATCAAGATCAAATATGACTAAAGATCTGAAAGAAACGTAGGTCATCAAATAATGTACCTTGGTATCATCATGAAAGCCATCCCCTACAGCTCCATAATCAATAACAGAAAAAACCCCTTTAGATCCCTCAATGTAGGTGATGAGGTATGAAATTACAATTAGTAAATGTATATGGAAGAAGAACAGAACAAATGTTGAAGACGATGAACAAAATCTCATCTGGGTGCTCATTATTTTTCTGTTAGAGTTAATTTGAAGAAAGAAAGACACATATAGCATATATATTATTATATATATCAATGTTGCATAAATTAATTTCTAGAAAGATATAACTTCGACTTGGTAGCTAATATAGGTGTGAAGCTTGAAATTGGTAGTGGTCATCATCACACTCCACAGTCCACACTTTAATAATTGACTACTTATCAAACACACGTAAATAGATAAATATTGCTAGCATGCATATAATGCATATTATTACTTATGTGGTTTAGAATTTTAGATTAGGTTAAAGTTTCATTATAACAGGATACTGACAATGTTGGCCTAATAAAAGAAACATAAGGGTCATCAGATTTGCCATAAATCCATTTTAATTTTCTCTCATTAATTCTTTGTATGACTTTTGTCATGTTGTGACAAACTTGGTATGCATTTGCTTACATAAGTTAGTAATTAGTTACATCACGTCTATGATTGGGTGGTTTTAATTTCCGATCCTTTGTTAAAAATAGGGCAAAGTGAAATTTATTTTTTCCAATTTTGGGTTGCTTACAAATATATAATTCTAAAAACTATATTCTTAAGTACTTTTAAGTCTCTCTAAAAACTAGGTTATTAATTAATTTTACTCTAATAAGTCTTATCAATTATGATATTGTTTAATTTCGTATGTTACTTTAAACATTTTCCTACTAATGTATATATTAATATGTATGTGTTACGAATTATATACTAGCTAGCTACTGTGGAAATTATATATTTTTTCCATTTTGGAGGCTTTGATCAGCACAGAGCAGTCTAGCAATCCAATATCACACTAGGCTTTGATGTATTCAGGTAGGCTCAAAGTGATTAGAAGAGCAGAATTTCCTTACCAGGAAATAAATGCAATAACGTTTTTAAATATAAAAGGATAAAGCCACAAATTAAGGGAAAAGAGGATAAGATTATTGTGAACACATCACAACTTATCAAATCTGACTTGGGACTATTTTGAATTTCATTGGCATTATAAAAAACATATTCTCTAATTAATTAGCAAATAATTAATTAATTAATTAAAAAAACTTACTAATCAAAATTTAGTCCAACAATTAACATAATTATAATGAGTCATTTCTATATATTGAAAATAAAATAAAATGACAAAACATTCCATCATCCCATAATTAAATAAGTTATGTAATATCATGAAAATAAAAAAATTGAGAAAAGAATTTATTAACTTGGAATATTAGGCCAAAATTATAAATATATAAAATACTATAGGATAACAATGTAAAAAACAATACACTTATTAAAAAAAGACTAAAGTCCTATTTTGGTCCCTCAGTTATTTTCGTTTCATATTGGTCCCTCAATTATCCAAAACTTGGCACAGTTGGTCCCTCAAACGTTTTCCATTTATTTTTCCATTAAAAAATTGATTTTTAACTCCAAAAAAAAAGAAATAATAACTTGGGAATTCTCTCTCTCTCTCTCTCTCTCTCTCTCTCTCTCTCTCTCTCTCTCTCTCNCGTCCAATTCATAAATTTGATTCAAAAACCCAACCAAACCTATGATTCCACTCTTTTGCATATGCTTCAAACTCAAATCATTTACACGTTCTCAGATCTGGAGGTGACAATTCCTAAATCTGCTTCAAACCCCAACCAAACCTATGATTCCACTCTTTTGCATATGCTTCAAACTCAAATCATTTACACATTCTCAGATTTGGAGCTAACAACTGTTGATAGAAAATATGATTGGGAGGAAAACCCGAAAATTCTAAAAATTGAAAAGAGGGAAAAAAAAAAGAATAAATAGTTCGTGTTGGTGAAGTATACTCGAAATTGAAAATCGGAAGCGATTCGTACTTTCTTCAGATTCGGATGAAACAAAAACGAATTCGTCAAAGAAGTTGTATACGTGAAGAATCCGATTTGGGGCTGATCGATTTGCGGATAGTGTAGAACCGATTTGTTGTTCTTCTTCTCCGTTTGAAATGGCAAGAGAGAGAGAGAGGTTTTCTTTGTGTAAAATTAACTAAAACCCCCAAGGTATTTATTCTTTCTTATATTTTGATTCTATTATAGAGAAAAAGGTCCTTAATACAAAAATTTAAACTTTTAGGAGTTAAAAATCAATTTTGTCCATTTTTTTTTAACGAAAAAATGGATGAAAAACGTTTGAGGGACCAACTGTGTCAAGTTTTGGATAACTGAGGCACCAATATGGAACGAAAAATAACTGAGGGACCAATTTAAAACATTGAGCATAACTGAGGAACCAAAATAGGACTTTGACCTTAAAAAAAAACGAGTAAACTCCCAAATTAGTCCCTGGATTATTTGGTCGCTGATAGATTGGTCACTGATTTATGGAAATAGACAAATAGGTCCCCGAATTTTACTAACGTTAGTCAAATTGGTCCTTCCGTTAAGTTGTCGTTAGCCAAGACGATACGTGTCCGTTAACTTAATGTGCCATGTCAGCAGTTGGAAAACTGAAAAAAAAAAAAAAAAAAAAAAAAAAAAAAAAAAAAAAAACGCCACATGTACTTCATTTGCCATATAAGCATTAATAATTAAAAAAACAATTCCTTCAAAAATCAAATTGGTCCCTGAGTCATAATAATTTAAGATTTTGGGGTTTAGGTTTTAGGGTTTAGGGTTTAGGGTTTAAGTTTTAGGATTTTAGGGTTTTTACTATTTTTAAGGACTAAATTGGAATGTTTGGAAGAGTTTGGGAAACTTTACAATTTTAGGATTTTAGGGTTTTAGGGGTTAGGATTTTAGGGTTTAGAGTTTAGGGTTTAAGTTTTAAGGTTTTTAATACTTTTAAGGACTAAATTGAAATGTTTGGAAGAGTTTTGGGACACTTTACAATTTTATTTTGAGGATTTGGGACTAAAATGAATGAAGATGATGAAAAAGAGGGGGAATTGAAAATAAGGGATAAGAATGGGTGAGTAAAAATTAATTTTTTTTTTCTGAAAAAATTATGACTCAGGGACCAATTTGATTTTTGAAGGAATTGTTTTTTTAATTATTAATGCTTATGTGGCAAATGAAGTACAAGTGGTGTTTTTTTTTTTTTTTCAGTTTTCCAACTGCTGACTTGGCACTTAACGTGCCACGTCAGCAGTTAACGGACACGTCATCGTCTTGGCTAACGACAACTTAACGGAAGGACCAATTTGACTAACATTAGTAAAATTCGGGGACCTATTTGTCAATTTCCATAAATCAGGGACCAATCTGTCAGCGACCCAATAATCCAGGGACCAATTTGGGAGTTTACTAAAAAAAAACAATACAAGTCAAGAGCACAGCGATACATGTCTTAAATTCATTGGTTTGTGGACTATGTTGCGTGGGTACTCCAAAAATGGTGCTGCACCCGTACCCGTATCCTAGGAATACTCTTGGGTACTTTAAAATATTATGAAATTAATTTTTTTTTATTTTTTTTTGTAAAACTTCACAATATGTTTTTCTANGGTACTTTAAAATATTATGAAATTAATTTTTTTAATTTTTTTTTTGTAAAACTTCACAATATGTTTTTCTAATTTTATTTATGTTATATTAGAACTTCATTTTATTTAGATTAATAAACAAAACATTCATACTTTTATAAGAAATATCATATGAATTTATATTTTATAACTTTGTATTTAAATAAATGTTGTCGTACATGTACCCCATAATTTTCAAAATTAAGCGTATCTCGTACCTGCACCCATATCCGTACAAGTACCCGTACCCGTGCAAAGGCAACATAGGTTTGTGAATGATTTATCCCATGCGAGTATAAGTTACATTATAGACTATCCGTTAAGTTAATTACAATAACTCTTTAAAAATAAACATATTACAAGAACATGATGAAAGTGATAGACACTCGCTATAACTTAGGCTATCAATATGAATTAGGCTAACAAACTCACGTGAGTCATAGTTTTTAATGAGTGGAGATTTCACCAATTTAACTTATTGAATTGATGAGTTAAACGGGTCAATTTACTAAACAAATTAAAGACGATCAAATTGTATTTAATTTATTGATATTCATATTTAACATCTTAGCGCATATATGATTGAAATGAATAAAATAGTATAGAGACCGCAATTAGTTATACGAAAGAGCTCGAAATATCATGTAATTAATATAACCTCAATAATACTTTTTAAAGTTTGAATTGAAAGACTAGCCTTGTATATAATTAAAATTTGTATTCACCTCAAACACTATATATATTTTTTTTATAATCAATATTAAAACTTCAGATGAGTTGGTCCTCAAGGCTCACTAAGATCAAGACATGTCTTCAGGCTCTATGAACGCTTATAAAGATACTAACAGATCGACTACTAATAAGGCGGCAGCAGGATTCAAACTCACGACCTTGTGAATTATAAATTGACTCGTTACCAATTGAGCTAACCTATTTAAACTAAATTTCAACGGCTCAATATCATCATCTATTTGTAATAGTGCATATAACAGATTGCCATGTCAGCTGATGTATCTAGCCTAGATTGTGATCCAAGTGTATGAGTTAGTTTCTGATTAGTTTGCCAGTTGTAGTTTGTTAGGATTAGTTAGCTCATTCATTCTTCTTAGCACATGGCGCTTGTATAATGAGCAGCTATATATATTGGTGATTGTAACACATTATAATTCATTCAATATAATTGAAACTCATTTCTCAAATCCTTTTAATTTGGAAGAAATTATAATGGACTAGCTTTTATACTCACTACTAATTAAATATGTAAATACACTGAAAATAATTTTCTATTATTTTATAGATACGCGCAAACATGCATATTTATTTAATGGTTCAATGTCTCTAAAAAAACGTTTATAATTAAACTAAGAAACTTATCTAAAAACCTTTCATTTCTTTTAACACGCATGGAATCGAGTTTCTTATTTAATGATCTACACTCTAAATGGAAAATGGGAGGATTTAAGAGAGCTAATTTCAATTATTTTTGGATAGAAAGACTTGTTATAAATAAATAGAAATTTATTACACCTTATACCTAAAAATAAATGCACGAGGGACATTAGAGGAAATATAATAATGAAGGTTGGCCACAGACACACATATAAATAAGTATACTTCTCTAAAGGATTGAAATATAAAATTTAGTCCTTTAAATAATCAAATGGTGTATTTTTTTAGTTTACAAAAAGGATTAAAAAGTATATTATTTGATTTTTTTTAGTGATTAAACTATATATTTCAATCTTTCAAGAGCCGAGTTATCAATTCAGTAATCTTTTGAAAATTGAATTGTTAGTTTAATATATATATATATATATATGATCATATATAATTAATTGTGGCTTCATATTACAAAATAAGTTCCACAGGTTAATTATGTAAGCTGAATCATTTAGTAAGTGTGTTTCTGAGTCACTTTCGCATTTCCTTGCTAATTGTTATAAATGATTCTAAAAGAGAAATTAAAGTAAATGGGAGTCAGGCGATGGCCATGGAAAAAGCTTTAGGATTAAGTTAGTATTAATTACAAGAACACACACGCACATATGTGTTTGTACAAAATTCGATTGAACATTAGTCAATATGAAAAGATTTTAATAAATTTCAGAAAGTGATAAAATAATTTTCGAATTTTTAATTTTGAAAATATGTTTTTAAGTTTTATTATTATTATTAAATTAATTTGATATTAACAATATACTAATTTTTTAATGAAGGGTTTTAATAAAATGAATTTTTTTTAGTTACTAAATTGATGAAGCCTTTTAATTTGCCCAAAAATAAAGTTCAAAAAATTTTATACATTTTAACATGTACAATTGTACATGCATGCATATAATATACTAGGGCTTTGCATGTTCTAATGGACATGCAAATATGTATGTGAAATTTTAATTTAATATAAATAATTATATAAAAAATAAAATTAGTTTATTTTATTTTATTTTAAAATGACAAAAATTATTAATAAAAAATGGTATCATGATATAAATGTAAATTTAACAAACAATGATAAAAAAAAGAAGTTATTTGTTTACAACTTAATTTTATCATGGACATGGATGGGGAATTGTGAAAATTTATAGCATGCCGTGTGGATGAATTTTGGACGTGAGTCGTGGGTTGATTATTGTTTTTTTATATATAGATGTAATGAGAACGTGGTATGAGACGTGGGCTAAGTTTTTATTTTCATTTATATATTTTTTTAATATATTATATTTAAAATAATTTGTTTTATATTATAGTTTTAAATGACCGATTACTAAAAACTCCTAAAATATATATAATATATATATAGTGCTAAAAATTTTGTACATTTTAACTTACACATACATGCATGTGTGTGTTATATATATACACGTTACTTTTCTTTTTTTTTTTTTNATCGGAGAAGAGGATTAATCTCCATTTCTCTCCCCTCCCCTCCCCCTCCAAAAATCCAAACAAACATATAAATTAAAGAACTTTACCTAAGTCTTCCCTATATATATATACTAGGGGCTTTGCGTGCCCTAACGTGCACGCAAATATATATATAAAATAAATGAGAATTCACCAAAAAAAATGAGGGACTAAATCGTTAACTCAGTAAAAAAGAATGGATCAAATAATAATTTTCCTCTTATTATTGATTTTGTACTATAGTTTTAAAATGTGGACAACCAAAAAGGGGTGGAGCCATATAATATAAGATATATATATATATATATATATTAAAGGGCTTTATGTTCTCTAATGAGCACGCAAATATGTCTATAAAATTTAAAATAATTTAATATTAAAAATTATATAAATTGAGCGTGTCATGATTTATTAAAGTTGGGGTGATATTTTTATATTTTTAGGTAAATTACACAGAAGATCCCTGTGGTTTGACCTCTTTATAGAAAGGGTCTATGTGGTTTAAAAAGAAGCAAATAAGGGCATGTGGTTTACTTCGTTAACAAAAAGGATCCTAAAGTATATTTTCGTCCAAAATTTGACAGAAATCTTAGCTAAATACTATTTTAAGACCCTAATTATTAATTTTTATGATTTTGACTCCCTATTTGTATGAAAATTGACGAAAATCTTAGCTTTCTATGCTATTTTAAGATCCTAACTATTACTATGAAACTTTTTTTTTGTGTCAAAGTCCTTCTCTCATACAAAGAGGGAGTCAAACGCATAAAAATTAATAGTCAGAGTCTTAAAATAGTATTCTAGGCAAGATTTTTGTCAAATTTTGGATGAAAATATATCTCAGGACCGTTTTTGTTAACAGAGCAAACAACAGACCCTTATTTGTCACTTTTAAACCACATGGACCTTTTTCTGTAAATGGGTCAAACCACAGGGACCTTCTGTTTAATTTACCCTATATATTTTATATATTTATTTGATAATATATTGAGTAAATATTATTTTATACTATAATCTTAAAATACCGACTACTAGAAAACCCTTCAAACATATATATATAATAAATGTGTGTGTGTTTGTGTTGTCGTCCTCTCCTTGGATCACTAAAATAAATTAAATTACCGAGCTTTATCATGAAATAAATTAATTTTGTAGTTTCCATATTGCTTACTAAAATCTTAAGTGATGATTAAATTATTGGGTAAAATATAGTGAATATACATATTTCATATAGATGTTATCTAAATATATTTTTAAATTTAAATTATTTAAACATTTTGATACATCACTATTTGGGCGTACGCCTAAGTAGCCCTCGAACCGGGCCCCCTCTCCCCTCCAAACCTGTCAAGGCGCACTTGAGCCATTCGAGTGCCTTCCGAACATTAGAGGCGGCCGTGCTTCACCCTGGGTCACAGCGCGCGCCTCCAGACTAACACCTACAACTGCCCTGTCCCGTAAACTTCGCTGAGGGAGATCGTGGGTCACGACCTTAGTCACACCCACGTTCTCCAGTATCATGGCGCCCGCCAAGCGAAACGACACGCAGTCACCCACGATTGCCTTGCTCCGCAAATCTCGATCTCCACCACCTCCGCTGGTGGAGATCGTGCCTTGCTACGTGGTGCGCCCCGCGCGCTGACCACCACTCTCCCCCTGCACTATAAATAGAGCTCAACTCAACAGTCTAAGGTTAGCGACTCTCGATCCTAGAATTCTCTTACTCTCATATCTCTCACATACTAACTTGAGCGTCGGAGTATTCTTCGCAGGGCCCCCCTGTGAAGTTCTTGCAGATACTTGGACGATCATTTGCTCTCGCAGCCTACATCCGTTGAACTAGGTAAGTGCAACCCATTTTCTAGTTTATCACATTTTAATAACTATTTCAATACTTCTTATGAATGAATAACCATCTTATTATTTTTTAAGTTAAATTTAAGCATAATATTTATAATTAAGCTTAACATTCACAATATTTATTTTTAGATTTATAATAATTTTATTGAGATTTGAACTATATAACATGTATAATATTTATTTTTTAAAGTTAAATTTTATAAGTTTAATATATTTTTAGATTTTAATATTTATAATTGGAAGAATTAGATTAAAAAATAAATTTTATAATAGGTACACTTGCCGCAACATAGTTAATAACTCTACTTTAATATTATATATATATATATATATATATATATTCATCTACGGAGATCTTTTTCACCTGCAAAAGATACTATAGATTTTAGCTTTAAATATAAATTATTATTTGCAAATACTCCCTAAATTATGACAAAAATACTTTTTTTAACACTAACTAGTTCACAAATGTTTCTTCTCCACCATAATTTGTTTGTAAATTTCTTCTAAAGATCAAGTAAATTAATGATTTAGTCTCCAAAAGATGACAAGTCTCTCAATTTAATCCCCAAAATATACAAATACAAACTTTAGTCCGTGAAAGATGATATGAGTCTTTCAATTTAAACTCCGTAAAAATATAAATACAAAATATAGTCTCTCAAAGACCCAATTAGAATCCTTTTCTAACATATCAAAATTATAAAAATAAAAAAAAAAGTAATTCAATAACTGCTAAAAAAAATTATTTTCACTCCTAAATATACCTTATCCAAACACAATAAGAGACTTATCTAATGTGGTTGTAAACTTCCATTATATATGTGGTCCAATGTACACATAAAAGCATCCCCTTATAAGGAATCCAAGGTTATAAAAACCGGACCGGACATTCAACCGGTCGAGGTAGGGGTTCAAGGTTCAATGGTTCAACCGGGGTCCAACCGGGGTCGGACCGTTAGCAAATAAATAAATTAAAAATAATAAAAAAAGCTTAAAAATGATAAAATTCTAATTCCAATAATATAGATATAGTCAATTTTCATAATATTCATCAATATAATGTCATCAAATGAAATTTTATGATCACTTTCTCTATCAAATTTTGGTTCATAATCAACATTATCTAATATTTTACCCATAACTATTGAAAAAGACAAAAAAAATCAAAAAAGGAAAAAAAATCACATTATAAACGGTTCAACCGGTTTACCACCGGTTCAGTCCGATTTTCCCGGTTCTTGGCGTCTTTGGCTGGCCGATTCTGGGAGTGACTCGGACCGGCCTGGTGCCCGGTTCACGGTCCAACCGGTTGAACCGGCCGGTCCGGTTTTCATAACCATG
>QANZ01047639.1:33349-53309 GCA_003254925.1 Chamaecrista fasciculata
TTTTTTTTTTTTTTCTTTTTATTTACTTCATTAATAAGGTATCTTTTCTTTTATATTGTTGTGATCTTAAAATTATATATTTGGGATTGTCGAATTTCAATTTTGTAAATTATACATATATAAAACATAAGTGGTTTTGCGTATATTTAAAAGTGTGTGATATTATTTTAAATTTTAAATTTATTTAAAATAATATATCATTTTACTATTTTTTTTGCAAGATTTAAATAAATTTAAAGGTAATATTGATAAGTGTATTATTTTGTCTATTTTAAAGGAATAGTTACTAATATATTTATATTCAAATTATGATTTCATCCTAATATATCTTAATTTATTTGATTTCTCCTTTATCCTAAGTTTAAATTCAAAATAGGATATACTGTGTTTAAATTCAATATTTTGTGAATATCTTATTTTTTATTTAAATTTTGGTTTTAAACTTATATTCTCTTGAATTCACATTGCAAATCATATTTAAACTCCAAATATGGCTCAAATCAAGGGAATCTACCTCTAAGGGCTACACAATATAAGAGATAGTTTTGTTGAAGATAAATTGTGCCCAAGGCTTAGTATATATGGAGTAGCTATTTTTCTGAATTTTAAGTTAGATTTTGTAATCTTGACTGATTGGGACTTAGTGGAAGTAGATTGATTCAAGAGAGTGGGATTAGGGTTAAAGAAAAAAATATAAATACCCTTCTTGAATTAGATATCAAATATAAATTAAATGAGTACTTCACTTCTTTATTGAATTGCTATTAGCTAGATTTCTATTGATTTTTTTAAAATAAATAGTTTACTATTTTTTATACTTTTATTTATTTTTTAGATTTTAATATTTATAATTAGAATAAGTAGATTAAGAAAATAGATTTTATAATAGGGATGCTTGTTGCAACATAAGCCATAGCTCTAGTTTAATATATTATATAAATTATAGTCTAACATACAACTTGTTGCATGCATAAAATGAGTAAAGTGACACAATATATAGCCATTGATATAATTCGATGGTGTTAAATAATGAATAGGTAACATGTTGTATAGGTAAACTTCATACTTTGCTTAAAATCATTACATTTTTTATAAAACTTAGAGTTATTGCAAATTAGTCCCCAAAACAATAAATGATTGGGAAAATTGATCATTTAGTCTGTATAATTTATCTGAATCTTGAATTTAGTTGCGATAGTTTATTTATTTTATAATTAGTCTTTACACTTGGATAAACCATTGGATTATTACACATTTGAATCAGTGACTTTAAACTAAATCTCTCTTTCTTTCCTAGTTTACACATTGGATTAATACACATTTCCTAATACACATTTTAATCATTCATGAGGATAAATAAATTATTGCAAATACCTTCTATGATAGTAGAAATTGCATTTGGTTTCCCGCCTTGTCAGATGACACTGTTAGTCTGTTACGTTTTATCCAAAGGCACTCCAACGTAACTAAGATTGAACACAATATCCTATTAAAGGATTGCTTGTCCTGCTTCCATTTAACTAACCAAAACTCTATCCATGAATTGATAGCAGAGTTAAAACGAGGGTTATTAAAATCGGACCCGACCGGCCGGTTGAACGGAGAACCGGCCATTAGGCCGATACGAGTTGTCTTAATAATCGGTCAGACATAGACCCGGAGGGAACCGGCCAAAAACTGGTGAAACCGGCCTGAACCGGAGGCAAACCGGTTGAATCGGTCCTGATTTATTTTTTTATTTTCTTTTCTTGTTTTTTGATTTTTTTGGTTTTTTTTTTATAATTATGGGTCAAATCTCAAAGAATGTTGATTATGAACCAAAATTTGATAGAGAAAGTGATCATAAAATGTCACTTGATGATATTATATTGATGAACATTATGAAAATTGATTATCTCTATATTAATTCATGTTAATTTATGAAAATTGTATTAATATATTAATGTTATAATTGTATTTTGTAACCTAATTATGAATATTTGAATTAAAATTTTATCATATATAGGTTTTTTTATTATTTTTAATTTATTTATTTGTCAACGGTCCGACCCCGGTTGGACCTCGGTTGAACCATTGAACCTTAAACCCCTCCTTCGGTCGGTTCAATGACCGGTCCAATTTTAATAACCTTGTTTAAAACTTATGCAAAATCATCCACGAGATAGTTGTGTACCTCTGAAAGCAACCAAAAAAAAAAAGAAAAGAAAGGGATTGAAGGGTGAGGCAAAGAATTTCGATTTCAAGTGCGCTAATCTCTTTACCAAGTGGAGCATAATTTTTAATTTTACTTATGTCTAAAATCTAAATATCATGAAATTTGAGGGATCAAATTATTAAAATTGTAAAAAATAAGGGATCAAATAATTTCCTCTAGTATTTTAGAAACCTATTCTTCATATCATACCTCCATGTGTCATAATTTTATATAGATATAGATTAGTAAGGTCACAACTTTTTATATTTATTTTTAACTTACAATAGAGCATATGCTCAAGAGATATAGTTTGACTATAATTTGACTCTTGTTGTGACGCAATTGCCAACACACCTTGATCAACAAACGTATTTATTAAATATTAAATTTTTATTTTTGAAAGAATTAAATTTTCAATTTTGTTTGAAAGCTTTTTTTAAAAAAAAAACTCAATAAAAAATATTGGGTAAATTACACTTTGATCCATGTTCTAAGGATTGTTTTCACTTTGGTACCATGTTCTTTCAAAAGTGATACTTTAATACCTTGTTCTTTACACTATTAACACTTTGGTACCAAAATTTATTTTTCTGTTAAGTTTTGACAGCAAAGTCGCACGTAACCATCACGTGCACAGTAAAAACATTAAAATGTCAATTTTTCTCTCATTTTCACGATTCAAACAGTAAAACACTCCAAAATCCTCTCACTTCGAATCTCAGTTTTTTTTTCACAATTTTTGAGTGTTTGAGTATCTAAATCATGAAAAATGAGAAAAAAAATTGACATTTTGATATTTTTACTGTGTGCATGATGGTTACGTGCAACTTCACTGTCATCGACCTCACCATAGGTTTTTTACTTTTTATCCCCCTTATCACTAATATAAGATTCTTGACCTATTTTAGTTTATTATTTTGTATTTTTGTTCAGTACTTTAATTTTATTAAATTTATTAAATTATTCGAATCATTTAAATTTTATCATACTCCCTCCGGTTCTATATATATATGATGTTTTGAAGAACTTTGTTTTTTTTCCAAAATATCTGATATTTTACAAATTTAAGAGAACATTAATTATTTTTTTACTATTCTATCCCTATTATATATAGTAGAGTCATAAATTAATAAACATTTCCCAAGTAATTTAATAGGGATATTTTAGTCTTTTTATCTCATTTTTATCTTATTTTAGGTGAACTAATCATTTTCTTAATCCATGTGCATTTACCTTAAACATCAGATTTATAGAAACGGAGGGAGTAATATATAATTTTTATATTTATTATCTTTCAGTCAATTTAATAAATACTTTTAATACTACCTATTTAACCATTATGATCTTCATTTATATCAACAACACGATATACCTACGGTCCTACCTTCCTTGACTTTTCAAATATCTTTCTTGTACTCATCTAAATATTAGAATAATTAATAATAATAACAATCATGTCCAACATGTACAGACAAAATTATTAATCTCAATTTTGACTTTTAATAAATGATTAGTTCATAAGAAAGAAGTTGCGTCCCACGGAGAATGTGCAATACAGTTGGAGACAACAAACTTGAAAAACTACGTTTCATTGGCTAACCATCGTTTATATTTGGTCAAAGTGCATTTATCAGTTTATAATTTTTCTCAAGTCTTAATTTGATCCCATAATATTTTTTTTTGTACTTTAAGTCCAATATTTTTTGGCCAGGTTATAAAATTGGTCTCATATCTTTTGGTCAGGTAATAGAATTAGTTTCATATCTTTGAGTTAGGTGCATAATTGATTCCATATTTTTGGGTTAAGTAGAACTGAAGGTGAATCTTTTTGCAAAGATATGAGACTAATTCTGCAACTTGACCAAAAGATATATGAAAAACATGATACAAGACCATTTATGCAACTTTTTGTAATGATATGGGACAAGAAGTACAACAAAAAAAATTATGAAACCAAATTGAGACTAAAACAAAAATTATAGGACCAAAACTACAATTTAACTTTTATAATTTAAACGGCTAAGTTTAAAAATAAATAAATTATTTAACTATTACAGTATAATAAATTTCTCAGTCTACTTCCATATCTACTTTACCTCTAACGATTTTTTTTAAAAAGTTAAAAATCATAGAAAAATCACATTTCTAAAAGATGAAATCATTCTATTCAGTTTATTGTTAATTTTTCAAAATTTAAATGAAATACAAAAATTTATTTTTCATAAAAATACTTTAACAGGACCTGGTTTTATCCTAAACCAAATAATATATATTTTCTCTTCGGAATATAAAAAAAAATGCACATAAGAATATAGAAATAATGAAAAAGATAATTGAATACTCTATCCTCCCAGAAACAAGGTTGAAAAGAAATAAGGAAACCCAATGAATCAATAATATGTTCAAGTTGCACAGAAATTTCATGGTACAATCTGAATATCCTTCTTGATCAAGTCAACAAGCATAATCATGTGAAATATACCATTTGAAATTTACTTTGTACATAAGATCAAAAATCCCTCATCAACCCACTAAATATTAACATAATCTCACTAATAAATTAACAAAATCAAAACCAAAAAAAAAAAAAGAGTATCCATCCATATTCATAATCATCTATAATAATTCATCCCCCTTCTCTCCCTCCGGCGGAAACATCCATCTCCGGCCACCGGAAAACCCACCAAATCAATAAAAAAAAACATCACCTTGATCGGCGATTCGCCGGCTTCTTTCTCCGTTGACTCTTATCCTCTGTTTTTCCAAAAACACAGCAAAACCCAAAAGCAGAGAGCTTCGGAGACGGCGGGTCAATCGCCGGAGAAACCTTTCCGGTGCGGTGGGGGACGGCGATTGCGGCGGGGGCTGATCCAACGGCTGATTTCGTGCCAGATTGAAGGTGTTGATTGTCATCCGTCGGATGATGATCTTGGTCAACGTTGTTGGTCAACCTTTTCAATTCGCCTGATAAGAATTTATCATCCCAAACAGCACCAGATGATCCTTGTCTTCTGAATGATACTGCAGATCTTTGAAGTCCAGCCATGTCTTCTTCTTCTTCCTCTTCTTCTTCTTCTTATATTTCTATATTAGATTTCTCTCTAAGTTTCTCGATCTTTCTATTTCTATCTCTATCCCAATATATATATAGTGAGAGAGACCAATATCAAATTCTCAAAGTCTTTTAGTCACGCACGTATATATATAAGAGAAGGAATTGAATATCCTATCAGGAATATAATATATTATTTAAAGATTTGAAATCTATAAAGGATATCAAATATTCAAATATTCTCAAAATTTAAGTTTGTTAATATAATATATACTCTAAAATAATAAGAAGATTTTGTTATATGAGTTTATTCAAATTTTAAAATTTTCTTTAAGTTTGAAAATATTATAAAGTTTGACAAAATTTTATTATATTTTAAGATAATATAAAAATAAATAGTGGACATTTCCAAAGTTATTTGGTTTCTTCAATTCACCAACATCAATATATACTAAGTAAAATTGTATATATATTGGCCACAATATATGTATATTTAGTTTTGACCAGAAATAAGTCGGATTACCGAGGGAATTCAATCTTCTTTTATATTGAGGTCTTTTATAAGATCATCAAACGATCTTGACCCTCTTCCTTCAACTTATTCCAGCACAGTCTTCTTTCGTTTCCTACCAGAGGCGTAACTAGATATGTATATCACATAGACACCAATATGAAATTTTATTATATTTTAAGATAATATAAAAATAAATAGTGGACATTTACAAAGTTATTTGGTTTCTTCAATTGTCTTTCGCTACTTTTTTATTTTATTTATTGTTTTATGTAAGATATTATATAATATTTATATAGTTTGAATTTTGAAAGAGAAAATACTAGAACAAATCAAACTCACATGAGTACAACATAGACAAAATTATTTTTTGGTTTCTAAAATTATGAGTCTCTAAAACATATAATTAAAATCCATTTAGTTATTTTATTAAATATATTAATTATAATTTAATGACAAATCTTTTGTGATTTTAGATTTTAATGTTTAAGTTTGAAAATATTTTAAAGTTTGACAAAATTTTATTATATTTTAAGATGATATGAAATTAAATAGTGGACATTTATAAAGTTATTTGATATCTTCAATTGTCTCTCACTACTTTTTATTTTATTTATTATTTTATGTAAAATATTATATATATATATATATTATATTATATATTATATAGTTTGAAAGGGTAAATACTAGAAAAAATCGAACTCACATAAGTATAACACATAGGCAAAAGCATATTTTTGGTTTCTAAAATTATGAGAGTCTCTAAAACATATAATTACAATCAATTTAGTCATTTTATTAAATATATTAACTAAAATTTAATAACAATTTTTTATGAAATTTTATCAACATTATAATTAACAATTGATATTAAAAATTATATTAACTATTAAGATTTAAATTAATATATTAACAAATTGATCAATTTGATTATAATTGTCTCTTTCGTGATTAAATCTCATGATTTTGTTTTTTATTGAATAAATTAAGATTTTTATCAATTTTCAATTATTAAACTATTGACTACAATTCTATTTTGATCTCTCACATATTACCTTTTTCTATTAAAAATTGGATTAAAGGAGTAAATTTAATAACAGAAATACTTATGAGGGACTAAATTAAAAAAGAAATTTTAAAGAGGATCAAATTGAGAAAAAGATAATATGTGAGGAGTCAAAATTGAGTTTTAATCAATATTTTAAGTGAAATATAATATTAACTTATTAAATAATTTGAGAGAGAAACAAGAAAAAGAAGTTGGAATTATATAATAAACTAATATATATATATATATATATATTGCAAAAAGAAAAAGCCGTA
This sequence comes from Chamaecrista fasciculata, assembly GCA_003254925.1. Taxonomy (NCBI): domain Eukaryota; kingdom Viridiplantae; phylum Streptophyta; class Magnoliopsida; order Fabales; family Fabaceae; genus Chamaecrista; species Chamaecrista fasciculata. Next base: position 40,430 of record QANZ01047639.1, read on the forward strand.
TCATCATTCATGGAAACACAGTCAACATTTTATTTGTGGGATTTTATTTGATAGTGTTTTCCCCGTCAACGAGAATCAAGAATTTAAAACCCATTTTTGTTTGTTTTATTTAAATTTCGAAAAGTAGTTATCAAAAAAAAAAATTAAATTTCGAAAAGTGTTTTTAATTAAATTTAACAATGAACCTTAATTCGGATAAGCAATCAATCTCGAGATTTATTTTGTTTGTTCTTTTTTAATATAAATTAAATCAAGTTAAATTAAATTTTAATACTATAAGACCTTATCAATTCTTTTGAATTAGTGTATCTAAATCTGAATATAATAAAGTAGTAACCTCATCTTACCCACAAAAAAAAAAGTAACATCAATGCATGTATATAAGTATATTGTATAACATAAATTTATCGGAAATATCATCATAGTTAAAATAATGTTAACTATGACTTAAAATACTGTATATATCATAGTTTGTAAACTCGGATCGTTCATTGAGCCAGAAAAGAGCTCAGGTGGTTGGGTCACTGGTTCAAACGATGGGTCATCAAAAACCCGACTAGCCCGGTCAAATAAGAAAAATAACAAATATATGTATACATTTACAATTATTGATATGCATCAACTAAACAAATCTCTTAAACATATATTAAGTCATAAGGAATGAGATTTAAACATGGAATTGATTAGCATAACACCAAAATAACTTGAATCTCAACTCAAGAAATTACTTAAATCTAGATCCCAACTACATGAAACTTAAATTAAAAGATGACATTCTGTTAAAGAAATAGTTTAGCAATCTAGTTATTATTATTTAGAAATCAAAGACAAATAAGTATTTAACTTTCCCATATTATCAACACAAATCAATATTCATAAATTCATTGATGATTATTCATTTAGAAAATAAATTAGTAGGAAGAAAAGAGAAGAAATATACAGAGCTAAATGAAAAATTATTTGAAAAGACAAAAATTTTAGTTATTAATATTGGAACGAATCCAGCCACACCAAAAAAATAAAGCCAGACATATAAATGAATATGCTAATTCATATATTTTTTTTTTAAAAAGGGTCATATGAACGGTTGAGCGGGCTTAACCCGAATCGACGGGTTGACCCGAAAAATTTCCAGATCAATTGCTTTCCAGTCAACTAGAGTCATCCGGACCGGACTTTGATCACCGGCTTTCGAGTTAACCCGGACGGTCCGGTCCTAATTTTAAAACTATCATATATATAATTAGTTTGAGACTTTTATATAAAAGAAAAAAATCAATTTAAAATCATGCTGGTTTCTCTCTCTCTCTGATCTCTCTCTCTTTTTTTTTTTTTTTGAGATAAATGGCAAAATTAGTATTTCACTTTATTTTTGGATGAATATATTGACAGCGTATAATTATAAAGTTTTTTTTTTTTGATAAGTAAAAGGGGCAAAACGCCCAGAAAAAACAAACAAGAACAGAAATAATTATAAAGTTTTAATTTTGAGGAGTCCAGGAACGATCACAATGATTTTCTCATTTGTTTGTCAGCCACAAAATTTAATTTTTTAATTTATAAGTGCCAAAATAGTCTCTTTTTTAGTTTTTTTTTTTTTTCCATATATCATATTCACATGTCATGTGTTGGGCAATAATGAAATTGCGTAACTTTATTGAATAGATTAGTGTATTCGCAACTTCTCTAGAAGTTACAGATAACGAGCAAGCACTTGGCTTTTCTTTTTTTTTTTTTTTTNTTTAATTATTTATATATATAAATATATGTTGTGTCATGTCATATAATTTTAAGAATATAAAGTGTCAGTGTGTCCGTGTCGTGTCCCGTGTCCGTGCTTCATAGGTTGGAGATCTTCAAATTCTCATTGATTCCAATTCTATTTAAACCAGTGATGTTAAAATTGGACTGGACGGTCCAACCGATTCAACCGTCAACCAACCATTAGAACGAGTTGGTTCAACCTAAAAAATCAAACTAGCAGTTAGACCAGATTTAACCGGCTAGAACCGTTGAACTGGCGGTCCAACCGCCCAACATTTTTTTTTATTTATAATTTTACATTTTAACTTTTAAATAAAAAAATTAATGAAATAAGATCTAAAGTTCACTTAATTTATAAAAAAAATTATTTGATTTGCATAAAATTTATTAAATTTAAAAATCTATCTAATTACATATGTATTTGTATTATTGTCTTTATTTTATGTCTTTATATTATTCTTGTAATGTACTCTATTTCAGTTTAACAAAAAAAATAAAAATGTTGAATTATTAATTTGAATTCTGTGTATATAATGTTTATATTTATATATAATAAAAGTAATTAATATTTATCATTTATTGTATCATCTTGTTCGTTCGATGGTTTAACCGGTTAAACGGATCAAACTATGAACCAAATACTTGTCCGAGTTATTGAACAACTCGGTTATGACAACATTGATTTAAACTAAGGGCCTGCTTGATTTCTATCTTCAAAATCAATTTTTTATAATTATTGTTAAACTTATTTTTAAAACATTTTTAAAAACAAAAATAAAAATATTTTTCTGATAAACTAATTTTAAAAAGTATTTTAAAAAAATTAAAAGTAGAATATGTTAAGCAATTGTGATAAGACTTACAAGATATTACCGTTTTGCCATCGCCTTTGACTAGAAACAAAAAGAATTGACCTCAAAACATGCTCTTATTACAGATTAAAACATTATTTTGTTTTTTTCTTTTAATTTAAAAATACATTTCAAAGAACAATTATTCAAACAAGTTATTTATATTTTGTTTTTTAAAATGAAACATTGTTTTTAAGAAACATAAGACCTGTTTGAATTTCTTTCCTGAAAACAATTTTTAAAAATTAGTTTTAAACTTGTTTTTTAGAATAATTTTTTCAAAACAAAAAATTAAAAAATCTGCTTGGTAGTTGGTAGAGTAACTTTGGCATATGATGTGATGTGTGTGATGAGAGTAATGACATTTGATGATAATTACAATAATGCCATTAATGAGAACATTCTCTCATTACTCTGCTTTTTCAACCAAACAAATAAAAATTGTTCTGGTTTTTTAGTTTTTTAAAATATTACTCCCACTAATTCACAATATTTGTTTTAATTTTGAAAATTTTTGTGTTTCAAAATATTTGATGTTTCATAAAATTAAGAAAGTATTAATTATTTTTTTTGAAAATTTTATCCCTACCTATTCTCACTTAATAATAAATATCATTTGAAAATAGGAAAGAATAAATAAGGCTAATATACCCCTTTTATCTTATATTTTTCTAAGTTCAAGGTGAACTTATCATTTTCTTGGTCTGTGTGTACTCACCAAATTATGACAGATATTGTGAACTGGAGGGAGTAATTTGTTTGTTGGTTTTTAAAATTGATTTGAGAAAACAGTTGCATCAAACAGATTTTTTATTTTTTGATTTTTAAAGATAAAATTTTTTTTCAAAAAACAAAATTAAATGCGCCCATAATCAACCGGCCCTAATTTTCTTTTTTTTTGGTTTCCCAAGGTATCTCCCAGCCCGAAGGGCTAAGGACTAATCCTCCGCGAATCTGAGCTCCATTTAAGGGTTTGTCGCTGGCCAATTGGGACCAATTTGAGATTTTGATCCATTAAATATGATCCATCAAAATGTTCAAACTGGTCCTAAATATTGGCAAAATGTTTCATTTTGGTCTCAAACGTACTATTGAATATGACCATATATCCCGTTTCAAGTTCGAATGTGGCGAGTTCAGAGTTATGTATTGTTCTCAAAGAATACATTCTTTATTCAATTGGAGCTGCTAACAAACGTGGTCAAATTGGTCATAAAAGTATATCGTTTGTTTCACGGTCAAACAAGCAAAATTAATCATATCTCTCTCGTTTTAAGCTTGAATATTGTATATGTATCTTATCATCTCTTTTTCAATCCAATCTACAATAAATAAGAATAACATTTCATAAGGTCACAATATTATTTTTAGATTTTATTATGTACTTGTTTAGTCAGGTTTTTTTTTTGGAGGAGGACAAGTTATTCTTTTATTATGGTTTCTACTTTCTATTTATTTATATCCTCCAAAATATTTCAATTTGTGGTATTTAAAATTTATAAAGGTTAAAGAGAATAAGAAATTAAAAATTAATTTCTCATTATCTTTCCTTCCAATTTCTTATTTTCCAAATAAAGGAAGATGTCTCAATCCTCTCCTCTTCACTCCCCTTCTACTCCTTACTTTCCAAAATTAATTAAAATTAATCCAAACATATCTTTGGAGGAGAGGAAAATAGAAAATTAATGTTTAATATGTCATTTTCCTCCTTCTATAAATTTCAAATATTCCAAATTGAAATATTTTAAGAGATTAGAAGAGTGATCTCCAAATTAGGGGGAGAGTTTTTATTCTATTATCCCAAAACAATTTTTGAAGGTGATTATATCTATTGGTTCATTTCTCATTTTAAGAAAGAATATAATCATTTTTTTTCATTTTAAGTTAATGCACGAATCTGGAGCTACAAGTTGGTTTCTCACTTTAAATTTTAAAATATTAGTTAATTAATTTATTGGTTTCTCACCTTTTATAATTTACATCAATATTTAGTTAAATTATTCTTATCATTTTAATTTTTTATAATAATGTGATGCTTTTATTTTTATTTTATATTTAGAAGTATATCATTAAATAATAAAAATTTTATTTTCGTACTATTAACATCTCAATAAAATAATAATATTTACATAATAATTAGATTCATATAATATCTTCGTGTATGTCGGGGAGAATGGCATTATTAGTACACAAGAAAAGAAAAGAAATGATGATCACTGAATCAAACTTCAACTTTACTCTTTGGACCTCGGTGGATCGAGCATCTACCATATATTAAAATTCAACTTTAATTTTGCACGTCACGAAGTGTACGAGGAACAATTTTTAGCTAAAGTTAGGTATCCTAGTTATTGATTTAACTTTTATGAAAGGCCAAAGTATCTTGAGTATCTCAAATTATATATGGCAAAAATATAGTTTGTACCTCCAATATATAGGGTAATTTTTAGTTATATTCCCAACATTTTTTTTTTGTCAATTATATTCTCAATGTTACACATTTAAGTCAACTATATCCCACCCGACATTTTTTTTTGTTTTAAGGTCCTCAAGTTTCCATTATTTAAAAATCTTCCATTGTCTCAAGATTTTTCTTTCACACGAGTTTCTTACTAATTACAGAACAATCTAGAATATTTGTTATCTTTAACGAATTGGTCCCTGCAATTGAGAAACTCGAAAAATCTCTCACCTCTGTTTTTTACAGTTTTGGCAACCACACACAAACTCGTCGGTGAGCCTCGAATACAGAGAAATCGAGCAAAATAGAGAAAATTGGTGAGAGAGGCGGTTGTAAGGGAAGGAAAAAGGATGAGAACGACATAATTTATGGGAGACCCGGAAGCTGAGGAGGACGACGAGATGGATCATGTCGACGGGAATGAGGACAGAGTGGATGACGATGAAGTGTGGTGGTGATGTTTTATGGTAAGACAATGAGGGTTGTTAATGGATTCTAAGGACATGTTTGTTAAAGATGACAAACATTCTAGACTATTTTGTAATTAGTTAGGGATTGAAGTATATTTGACTCAAATGTGAAATGTTAGGGGTATAACTGAAAATGACCACATATGTTGAGGGTACCAACAGTACTTTTGTCATTATATATTAAGTTTCATTTGTACTCTTCAGGGGTGTTTAGTACGTGAATTGAAAAATACTTTCGGGATTACGAGCTTCGAAGTAAACTAATCCTACATTTGGTATGCAGATTAGAAAATTAGTCCCGAGAATAATGTACTCCCGAAGGTACCTTAATCTCACAAATTAGCCCAAAATTAATCCCATCCTAGGGAGGTGGGATTAGGCTAATCTCATGACATAGTATTATTTTTGCCTACCCAAAATGATTATATTACCCCTAATTAATTTACAAATCCTTTTCACTTTTCATCTTTTCCACTCCGTTTTAATCTACAATCTCTTCACTTTTCTCATATATGAGGCTCAACAACAACCTTTGAGTTATGTTTTGAGTGAGACTTTTTTAGACAATTTTTTTTTTTATTTTGAAAATTATGGACATTGTGTTTTGAGATATTGTTTCCTTATGAATTTATTGATGTTATTCAAATTTTAATTATGATATAATTATTTCTTTATGTATAGTATTTTTCTCATGAATTGATTTGAAGAATTTTTACATTTGATAAGCTAAATTGTGAAAAAAAGTCAATGACATATTTGGAAAAATATTAAACATTCCTAGGAATATTAAAGTTGAATCAAACACAATATTGTAACATTTTTGGGAATATTGCAAAATAATCCAAATACTATTTTAACTCATCCAAACAGATATTCTTATAATCGTGAGAATCTTATTCCTAGGAATCACATTCCCGGGAATGAAAAAAATAATCCGTGTACCAAACGCTCCCTTAAATTTTTATTATCAATCATACTCTTAAAATTTCATATTTGTCTCAATTATACCCCAAAGTCTAATGCTATCTAAATCTATCCCATTTTGATATTTTGGCCTATATTTATGGGTGTTGGTGTGTGTCAATATTTTTATTTTATTGAGATAATCAAGTAAGAAATCATTTTGCATATATGAATATGCTGATGCTATATGTCATACGTATGAATAAAACCCTATTCTGGGGGAGACATTCAAGCCATCAAATGTGCATAATGATTCATGCCACTTTAACCACATTATAATTTATAAGTCTACTCGTACCCAATTAAAATAAATAATGGGTCAACAGGTCTTAATATCACTTTCCATCATAAATATAACCTGTTAGCATACATAGTATTTAGTATCTAGAATCTCAACACAACAAGTCATAACAGAAGACTTCAAAACATATATATCAAGGTACTGCAAATCAATACAGTAACACATAATAACGTGTCATACAAAATAAATGGAAGTTTTTATGATCCTCTCCCTAAGTCTCGTGGAGTTGAAATAGGTTCATTATAATAGTCAATTAATAAAATAAAAAGTCATATGAACAAAATATGAATTTTTTTACTAACTCCCTCAATGAACCGATATAAACGCTTATCATGAACCTGTCTAAAAAATGTAAATAGAATTTTTTAACCACATCATCATCCAGCATGATATAAAATCTTACCTTTCTATTAAATTACAAACTAAGTAGGAAAAGGAAAATAAACATTCAATAATACTTGGTCTGACCATTTTATTGTTTATAGTTTTTCATAGAATATATCTTTGCAACTTGTATATGTTGGTTCTATAAGAACCATTTGAAAGATTCTTTATACTCTTGTAATTGTTCACTGCAGTTATCTGATCGATGTTAGATCATGTTTGAATTGAGCAAGTTTAGTGTATATGTGTTAAGAACAACAGAAAAAGAAAGCAAATAATGGAATAGATAGAAAGATGAATTGATGAATGAAAGAGTATCAGATTCCAAAAGAGTTGGGAAATATACATCCATGACTTCCCTTTTCGAGTCAGGGACTATGATGCTGGAAAAATAAGGGAGATTAAGAGAGTGTTACTTATCTGAAATTGAAGAGATTGAGGGTAAGAAATCTGCAACTCACAAGATCCAGAGAGAGACACCAAACATGAGCAAAATCTCTTGCATTTTGCAAGAATGGAGACTATGAGTGTGGGAGTAGCTATATCCACCAAAAGCCAAAGTTCACCTTTTAACTCGGCGCATATAAAAACAAATAGGGACTTTACATACAAAAGCTAAAAATGCAAAAGAGTCCCTAGTTTTGTTAAAATAACAAAACTACTCCAAAACAAAGGGTATGTCACACTTTAGTCCAAATGCTAGATTATCAAATATAATCAATAGTTAACAAAATAGGACTAAACAAAATAGTCTTCATGACAAATAAGCTCTATGTAAACATTAGCAATTTAATGGGATAATTGCTAATATTCTCTGGACGTGAGTTGGGGTTCTTTGCCCAGTCTTGGAAGGCTTGTGGATAATCCAACCCATCACGAATTACCACAATTGATATGAACTCAATCTATCCTTATTCACACTTACGATAAATTAATTACTTATCAGTAAACACAAATATTAATCTTACCATAGATTAATGCTAATCCACACAAAAATTCCAACAATCTCCCACTTGGATAGCATTAATCTATAAACAGATTAATCAACAAAATACTGAAGTAAGTAATTAACTATCACAAGGCACACCAAAGTGCATAACAGATGAAACCATACCCACAGATCACTGAATCCGATAGGGAAGCAAGTGGTGTACACAAAACAGATCACTAAATCCGATAGGGAAACAAGTGATACAAACATCAACACAAAATGGTTTCAGTATCTGAATAGAATAGAGTTTGAAATGACATTAAAATGTCATAGGATGAAACAAAAGTCTATAAAGACTTAGCTCAAACTCCCACTAGACTAAGGTCATTCCAAAAATTTTCAACAGGAGCCACATGGGTCACATGATTTAAAAAACTCCATAGGCAAGCCCTTAGTCGACAAATTTATCAACGAATGTTCACTAACGATGTGAACCAAATGAGTCTGATACACAAGATGTCAAATTCAAGATTTGAACAAAACTAGATCCAAACAACAACAAAATTCAATTGTGAGATAACACAAGACATTGAATCCTATATATAGTGAGAACAATGTTTCTTACCAACTGAACAAAATTGGATCCCAAAGTTCGACAAAACCCAACAAATGCAACTTAACTGCACCAGGTGTCTTTCTAAGGCCAAAATTGGACTAAATCCAACAATTGTAACAGAGTTACTACAAATGTCTCTTGAAAGCCAAATTGGACTAAATCCAATAATTGTAACAAAGTTACCTCAGATGCCTCTTGAAGGCCAAATTGGACTAAATCCAATAAATGTAACAAAGTTACGCCACATGCCTCTTGAAGGCCAAATTGGACTAAATCCAATGAATGTAACAAAGTTACTCCAAATACCTCTTAAAGGCCAAATTGGACTAAATCCAATAAATGTAACAAAGTTACTGCAAATGCCTCTTGAAGGCCAAATTGGACTGAATCCAACAAATGTAACGAAGTTACCTTAGATGCTTGTAAGGGCCAAAATTGGACTAAATCCAAAAAATGTAAAAAAGTTACCTCAAATGCCTGTAAGGGCCAAAAATTGGATTAAATCCAATAAATGTAACAAAGTTACCTCAAATGCCTTTAAGGGCCAAAATTGGACTAAATCCAAAAATTGTAACATTGTCACAAAAGACTAGAATTGGAGAAAATCGAGAAAATTCAATTAACGTTTACTCAGACTCCCACTGGACCGAGATAGCATCTAAAAGGTCCACAAAATGCTCATATCAAATATATAAAGTCTTGTCAGCATTACCAAAATGGTCAAACACATATGTTAGCCCAAGATCCCTCATAGCCAAATAATCATTTAATTAAGATTATCAAATACATGTTTAGGAACTCAAACCAGACATCATAATTAGTCTCAACCAAAGCTGATATGGCCAATAACAAACAAGAAACAATAATTATGTCTCAAAAACATAATTATAATACAAACTTTCCTTCACAGAATCAGCTTATGCAACCTCATGAAAGTTGCTAAAACCAGAAGCTGATTTGGCCGTCAACAAATGAGAAATATTAATTATGTCTCTAGACCATAATTATAACACCAGATTTCCCTCACAGAATTAGCTTATGCAACTTTATAAAAATGTGAAAACACATATATATCAAAACTTGAAAAACAAAGAGGGGATTAACACAAAATGAATCAATCGTCTCCATATCGATAGGATACAACAGACTCTGGAAACATTATAAACAAAACCCAATGTGCTGCTGACAAGATATACAAATGAGCATGCACCACAAAATTGCATATTAACTATGTTTTACCAATAAGTTAAATCCACAATTAACATACAGATAGTCTGAGATTGAATAATCTTCTCTCCCACAAACAGGAATTTTATATCAAATTTTATAATCCACAAATCCTATAATTTGAGAGAATCTTACAACAAATCAAGTATCACAACAGATGGTCAGAGGAATAAATACTAACTAAATACATGTCAAATATTCAAATCCTCAACCATATAATCCAATAAATGGATTAACAAAAGTGATACATATTTGAAGTGGCTGTAGGTGTCTATCCGACCCTTCAAAACAAAATAGCCCTTCCACACGTGACAAACATGCAACTTGAAATAGACAACACGATCTACTCAGCTTAAAGTAAATGCAAAATCTATTTAGCTAATCTAATCTGTATCCGAGTAACAAAACCATTCCAATCAGATCAGATATCAAAGGGAAGCCAACAAATGGTTTAAAGTACGTCACAAATACCTAATGACACATGTTAATAGCTTTTCAATAATCCCTAACAAAATTGCTCAAATATTTCCCAGGTACACTTATACGAAAGGTTGCAACTTAAATAGTGTACACTTGAGTAAAGCAGCGAAGTCTAAAGGGATTCATACAAGATTAGAAAACTTATTAACAAAATACACAAGAGTGCAACTCAAATTTCTTAAGCACTCACATAAATATAGGTCCCAAGAGATAAACCAAAATACCGCAAGACTTAACCAGGTGAAATTAATGCGCAATTCATAATAAGATTTCAACTAAGTCATTCCCACAAAGCGGTTATTAAAAAAAATGTTTTATCTCATACAGGAGACCCATACAAAATATTTTGTCAAAAAAAATATCTCAAGTGCCCATCAATCCAAAAACAAAGTAGAGATATGAGGACAAAATAAACAAAATCAATTTGCAAAACAAAATCAATTACTTAATCAGTAATTTCAAATAATAGTTAATTAATTAATGTTAATCCATGCAAATATAATAATCTCTCACACTTGGATATCATTAATTAATTATCGGATTGGTCCACAAAACTGAACTAAGCAATTAATTATCCAAAAACAGATTGCATTAACAATGTCACAAAATAGGGTTTGTCCACCGTCAATACAATTTCGGTTCACAAAACAAAACAACATTGTAATTAGACCCACAATAGATGAGCACTCAATCACAAGTTGTCAACAATCTCGAACTAGTTTTCATAATCAAAATTTCAAAATTTTCACCAAAAGGGGCTCAAAAATAATTTTGTAGACAAAACCACAATTTAAGTGCATATTATTGGGTCAAAAATATTTGACATACCAAATCATAATATTACAGAGAGTGGCAAACATATATGGTCAACAATAACTCACAAAATATGCACAAAAAATTTTAACTCAAAATTTCAAGAGCACATGCCCCAAAACTAATAATTAGTGTTATGGAAATTACCGAAAAAATATTTCGGGTGCTCGAAAAATTCCGGAAAAAATCCCAACAAATAGGAAATGAAATTTTGAACACGGGATCAAAACGAGATCCGATAGGCCCAAAAACCAATGTCCACGTGCACCCACGCGCTAGTGTGTAAGAGTGGGCTTTGTTGAAGAACTTCATCTTCAACCTCTCACCATTTCGGCGTGTTTCGTTTTACTGTTCATCCGCCATTTTTGATCAGATTTTGCATGGTTTTTGTTTGTTTCATGACTCAAAAACAATTTCATGAATCAATTTCGAAAAACAAGCTCAAAATAGCCCCAAAATCGAAAAATAATGGGAGATTAAGAGAGTGTTACTTATCTAGAATTGAAGAGGTTGAGAGCAAGAAATCTGCAACTCACAAGATCCAGAGAGGGAGCACCAAACATGAGCAAAATCTCTTGCATTTTGCAAGAATGGAGACTATGAGTGTGTGAGTAGTTATATCCACCAAAAGCCAAAGTTCACCTTTTAACTCGGTGCATATAAAAACAAATAGGGACTTTACATACAAAAGCTAAAAATGCAAAAGAGTCCCTAGTTTTGTTAAAATAACAAAACTACTCCAAAACAAAGGGTATGTCACACTTTAGTCCAAATCCTTGCCCTCATTGGCGCGTGCCAATTACGTTTGCCACGTTGAGGTTGTGTTGACGTGTTCACTATCTCCAAGTCAGCATGATTTGGCATTACTTTCATCTCCTGTGTCACATCCATGTTGTGCTTCCTCATATTAGTAGCATATCTCTGGGCTTGGTTCGTATCAATATGCCAATGCCTATGACCTCAAGCTTTGGGTGGGAGCCCAACCATCAGAAGTTAGAACACTTAAGTCATTGTTCTGTTAATTCAAGAAGCCAAGCTTTCGGTGATTTTTAAAGGACAGCGAGAAGCTTGCTATTGACTTTGGAATCATTTCAACACTGTCAGGAACTCCGATCAAGGTTTTTAAAGTTTAAAAACTTGTGTAGACTGTCACACCGCCATGAAATATATCTCTAAGGGTCTGTTTGGGAACTTGTAAGTTCAATCCAATCTCAACCTATGAGATGAGATGAGATGATGTTGAAATTAGGATGAGATGAAGTGTTTGGATGGTTTGAGAGAAAATGATGTATAATAGGGTGTGAAATTATATAAAAGGGTATGTAATGATTGTGGTTGGTTGAAATATGATTATGGATTTTTTTAATTTGTATAGGGGTAGAAATGGTATGAAATAATGATGTTGAGATTGAGATTGAGATAAGATGATAGGTGTTTGGGTGGGGTTTGACTGAAGTTTGACTGGGATGATATTTGGATGAGATGCTCTTGGAAAGCGTGATTTCTCAATCCTATAGGATGATGGATTTTGGTCCATCCTATTGGATGAGATTATGGGGCAAAATGAAAATAACATTAAAATTCTTTTGAGAATGCAATTTGGTCCATAAATTTGTATC
>QANZ01047639.1:53866-84961 GCA_003254925.1 Chamaecrista fasciculata
GGTGGGTGTGTGAGAGATAGAGAGAAAAGGAGAGAGAGAAGTTTGTGTGTGTTTGTGAGTGAGTGAGAGGGAGAGAAAAAAAATTAATAAGAAATGATGGAGAGAGAGAAAATTATAAGTGTAATAAATGAGGGTATGTAAAATTACTATTTTGTCTAATTATCTTTTTTATATTTGTATTAGAGTGTAGGTAAATATAGGTATATAAATAGGGGTAAATTAATAAATGTATGATAAATGGGATGATGATTTGGATGAGATGATGATTTGGATGAGATGAGATGAGATTATGTGCCAGACAAACACTTAAACCAGACTGTTCATCTAATTTTAGGTTGAGATTAGGATTAGAATGGGATGAGTTTGGGATGTGGAGCTGCCAAACAGGCCCTAAGATTGTTGAGAGAAAAATAATATTGAGGGATTTGAGCCAATTTCATTGTTTTGTGGATGGGAATGGGAATTGCTCTTGCAATGATTTTTTGGTAATATGACACATTGACACACCTGCCAAGCATTTTGACATGAGAGTGCATTGACATCCTCAAATTCTTATTTTGTCAAAATCGAAGTTAGAGACAGTTGCATGATCCATAACCTTTGGTATCTGTATCATCCAAGAGATCTTTTTGTTGAACAAAATAGTTAGATGGTGCTAGAAACAGATGTTTGATGTTCAACAAAGACCAAGTTCCATGCTAGTTGCTACATTTATGGTCCGTAGCCATGGGATCTTTTTTTATACAATAGTGACTTTAAGACAATTTGTGTTTAGCCTGCTTTTCTGAGTTGTTAATTAAGAGAAACTGAGATAGAAAATTGTGGCCACAGAGAAAACACTTTAGTGAAGATGATGATTGGTGAGGGTGGTGATGACCAAGCTATTATGGCTATTAATCATGTTAAAAGTTATTGAAGCATGTGCCAAGATGTTGTTATTTATAAATATATAAAAGTAAACAATTTTGTAGTATTTTCTATATAATATTTGACTTATTGATTTATAGTGTAAATTAGAGATACTGCATAATTGTTTGCTAGTGGTTTAAGGTCCAATATCACATAATTATAACCACCAAATCTTGAGAATCAAGTTTAAACCAGCAAATCTTATCAAGAATCAAGTTGAAGATTTGAATTTGATTCCATATTTTGCTTATAAATAGAGCTCATCAATTCTAATTCAGGGAGACCACTTCAGAGCGCAATTTGGGTGTTCTACTACCAGCTTCTCTTCCCTCTCTAATCCTAAAGTCTGTATGGACTAATTCCTTCATCCTAGAGGAGAATCCGAATGAAGCCTGAGCTCAACGTTCTTCAATGTCAAGGGAGTTTTATTATTGTTGTTGTGTTTAGTATCAGACAATAGTCTTAGGATTGTTCTTTAATATTTTCATAAAAATTATTAATTGTACTTGTTTTGGTATCGTTTGATCCATCACATTTTATGATTAATAAGGTTTGCTCTTTTATATTACCGGTTGGTCGAGTTATCTATTCTAAGTTTCTATTGTCGCCATTGCTTAATTGGTGATTGTTATGTTTAGTCATAAATTGTTTGCTCGGTTGAGGCGTTTATAGTTATCATAATTAATCTATGTCTTCGTGGTTGCGAGACAAGTATCTTCGGATATTGAATGTGGTTTGTTGCATAATAATAATAATAACAACTTCTTGATTATCTTTATTGAGCTAGGATGGTAGAATTCGTGATTATTCTCTAGGGATTTCATCTTCTCACCTCTCATCTATCTTCTTTTGTCTTTTCTTTATTTTCTTTATTACTTTCTTGTTTTCAACATAATAATATAACTAACCCACAAAATATTAGACCTGAATTCGTAATTATTTACACAATTGATTGTTATTCCTATTCAAGAAGTTCCTTAGAGATCCGACCTTGGGTTGTGCACTATATTATATCTTAATATAATATTCGGGTATAACTTGAGTATTAATTTGGCGGCACTAACAACAAGTGTCAGATCACTTATGTTTTGTTTTATAGTTGAATTATGATATTTATTGCCGACATTTGATAAAATTAATCTTGTGGATCTATCACCACGAGTCTTGTACATACTTAAAACTAAACGGGTAATCTCAAAAAGCTGGAAATGGTTAAAACAATTTGAGATAATAAGAAGCGTGACACTTGCTCTACTACCACCAGCTTCTCTTCCCTCTCTACCCAAGTTGGGTGTTGGAAATGGTTATTAGGAAGAAATTAAAAGAGGTAGAGTAGCTAGCTAGTATTAGAGCTGCATGCATAATACTTTGATAAAATTAATCTTGTGGATCTATCACCACGAGTCTTGTACATACTTAAAACTAAACGGGTAATCTCAAAAAGGGGAGATTTGACTTTAATTTCGCCGCTAATTGGCTTTTGTTGGAAATGGTTATTAGGAAGAAATTAAAAGAGGTAGAGTAGCTAGCTAGTATTAGAGCTGCATGCATATATTGAATGACTAGTAGAAGCGTGAGATAATAAGAAAACATAATTTGAGAAACTTTATTACATAAAGTAGTGAAGCAAATTAAAGCAGATAAGCAAGAACATAGACAAGGGTACATAGGAATAGGTAGATCCGGATCCTCTACGTTTGCTCTCTATATTTTTTTTATGCATTTTAGAGAAATAAAAGAAGAAACAGAAAGAAAGTGTAGGTCTTACAAAATAATTATGTAGGGCCCACACTTTATCTCAATTTTGTACTTTATCTCTCTAAATGTACAAGAAATGCAAATAAGGAAAATACAAAGGATCTACTTCGGGCATAGGCATAGGCAAATATAATGAAAGGTAGAGTACTAGTGATATGTGTTTATTAGAGGAAAGCAAACTAAAGAAGTGGTACCGTAGGTGCTGGCTAGTGAATGATATATAGAGTGGATGGATATGAATATGATAGCTGATGATGAGTAAAGGTAGAGATGTTGGAAAAGGCGATGATGGATGGATGAGTAGTACAGCTAGTTAGTTAACGTTTGGCAACAGTGGCGGTAGTACTAGTAACAGTGGTGGTGGAATTGGAATTATGGCAGCATTTGTAACTGATAAAGATGTCCATAGCCCCTGGACAGCAGGGGCAGTTAATGGTGTCTGGAAGCTTGCCAGCCACGTTTGGAATCTCAATCTTGGTGCAACAAAGACGACCGATCTGCTTAATAATACTGGTGTGATGCGTTGTGAACGCAATCTCGAAGCCCTTCTCCAAGGCTAACTCCTTCCACTTGTCGAACTCTTCCACTGTTTTCAGCATAGTGTTGCCGTACCCGCTGAGAACAATGGTTGAGCCCTTTGTGAGCAAAGCCCACCCTTCTCCGTTCTTGTACGACAACACTTTCTCCACCTCCTGGGTCACCTCTTCCAGAGTGGTGTGAAGCTTGGTCACAAACAGGCTCTCTATTCCGCTCCAGAATTGCTTCACCAGGCTCTTTTCCTCCCTCTCCACGCAGAATAGCTCTATTATGATCTTCTTCTCCTTCAACGCAGCGTCATGTACCAGAGTCGTCGCGTACTCTGTGAACTGTTGCACCCACTCTTCCTTGCTCCCTCCGTAGAATAATATGTATTTCTCCTCCATTATCTGAGATAATCCATCAAATTAATTAATTATATATTAAAAAATCACAGATGATGATGGATCAGCATTATATTGTTTAGGGTAAATTACATTTTGATACCCTGAGCCGAGGTATGAACTGATTCCACTTTGATACTATGTTTTATTCGCCGTTAGCACTTTGCATGACACTAAAAACTTTTTTTTTCTGTTATCTTTAGTGAAAAGGTAACGGAAAAAGAGTTTTTGGTATCAAAATTCTAACGCCAAATAGAATAGGGTACTAAAATGTCACTTTTGAAATAACAGAATACTAAAGTAGAATTGACCCATATCCCATAATGCCAAAGTGGAATCGATGGTATTGTTTAATTTAATTAGTTACGTTACGTACAGCAGGAGCAAGGATTGGGAGATGGTCGATGATAATGGGGCGGAACCAATTGATGTCGTTGTTGATTCTGTCCCGATCAGCCTCAGTGAAAGGGAAGGCCTTTACTCCCCAAACCTTAATGAGGTGGAATGCGTCGGTGTTCAGAACCATGCTTTGAGTGTTCATTACAACCACCATGGGGGTCTTCTTGAAGTGCCATTCCTCTTTGATGAACCTGTACCCTGCTATCACTCCACAGTGTTGAACCACGTACCATGGCATCTTCACTTTCACAATCTCCAACCTCTTTCGCGCCTCCTCTGTCCATTCCTCCACCATTGGAATCCACACGATCTTGTACTCTTCTCTTGTCTTTATGAATTCCTGCACTTTTATCATCACTGATATTTCTTCCTCTGTGATCTCTAGCGTGGATATGAACAAGTACAAATTCTTCTTTCTCAACACGTCAATGTTCACCTGTTGACGTTAATTATACGTATATACCATTCCATTATTAATTAATTCCTTTCCCTGTATATATCACTAATAATTCATATGATGTATATAAACAGGCATGTTCAATTAATTAAGTACTAACCGATGCCTTAGAGTCAGAGGTACCATCGTAAAATTCCCTTGGGGCATCCGATGAAAATATGAGGAACTTAATCACTTCCAATATCTCAGTTGGCGTTTGCAATAGTCTCTTCAGAGTATTAATATAGTTGAGCTCCGCTGTAATAGTACGTACATATATGTATATATATATTGCTTCAATTGGATCATTTACCAAATATAATGAAGGAAGGATTATGAATGAATGAATATTATTTTTGCACATATCAATAGTACTAGTAATACTCACCTATTTGCTCCGTGATGACTGCGATGTGCCTCTTGAGTTTGGTGATTACTATGTTAATCTTGTGAGCATAGAGGGAGAGGTCTTGCCTTTGGTCAGAGGCAGTAATGAGTAAGTCAGTCTGAGTGACAATGGCAGCAATGGTGATGATAGTCCAATACACATTGACAGGGATTTCCTTGATGGCGGGAATCAGGGCAGGGACATCCTTGGAGGAAAGCTTCTCAAGGTCAAAAATGAGGCGAATCAGTTGAAGGACTGTCTTGATGAGTGTGTTAAGCTCCAAGATGGACTCACGGTGTTCCTCAATCGAAGAAAACTTTGTGAGGCCACTGACACGCTTGAGGACTCCCACAGATCTAGCCAGTAAATCGTTGGGCTGATGGTGAGCCAGTAGCCAGAACTCACCATACTCCACTGCCAAAGCAGCTACAGTGATCACTGCTTTCGCATCCCATTCGTACTTTGATAGCTTATTCAGAATGGACAGTGTCGTCTTGTGAGTTGTTTCCTCTCCTGCAGGCTTGCATGACAACTGACATGCATACACCATTAATTAATTAATATATTTGGGAGATTAATAACTAATAATAAATGTATTATTAAAATTATTCATTTTACCTCGGAAGAAATTTGCCTCAGAGTACAGAGAGGTGAGGCGAAGTTGGAATCCGGTGGGGTGCGGTCCTCAATTCGCTCCAAGCTTGGTTGGGAACCCTGTTGTACAAATTTAGTTACTTAGTTATACATAGATGTAGAAAGGCCTAACTCATTCCAAAAGAGCTCTCAAAGAGAAAAAGTTGTCTCATTATATATATATAGAATCAAAAGGTCATTAATTAACCAAACCATGTGGGATTTCAACAATAGATACATTAATTATACATATGCATGTGATATACACTCCTCGGAATGGCTCCTCGGAGTCAACATCAAGAACGTAAAGGATACCCGGCGGAGAGGCAACCCAGGCAGGTTCCCCCTCCCACACTCAAGCATTTAATGCCAAGATATTGGCATTAAATGCAAGGATCCTTGAAAGCACGTGACAGGACAAGAAGGACACGCAAAAGGACCAAAACGCCCCCTGCACACAGACTAAACTATGAAAAGCACTCCTGGCTATCACTGACAACCAGGAGGGAAGGTTGGAAATCCCACCGTACCCTGGCAGTGATAGCTGTCACGTCAAAAGCAGAAACCTACACCAACCCCCTTTTCCTCACACATCCCGAGTACACCCCTAACGTCTCAGAGAGAGACCTCGTACGAACATGAGACAAAAGGGAAGGAGGATAAAAGGAAAAGGGGGAACCTTTCTAAGGTAACGACTCTCTCTCTCTAAAAATATTCAAACTCTCCAGCTTTCTCTCACTAACTTAAGAATTGGAGAAGAATCGCAGGGAACCCCCTGTGCATTCTCGTTTGCAGGTTCCGACGACCCCTACTTGCCGGAAGCTGCCCTCTACTGTGAACTCAAGGTTAGATTTACCCTAATCCAGCTTTGTAGTTTTCACTGGCGCCGTCTGTGGGGAGAGATGAGGAAACTCCGGTTATCTCTCCCCCCCTCGACTTAGCTGTTGCTAAGACACACACACACTCGACGGGGAGCACATCGTAGGGAAGGGAGTTCCTCCACGAACTCCACCCTACTCTCCCCCACGCTCTTCATAGCTTTCTGCTCCACATCTTCGACGAGCAAGTTTCCTGTTCCTTTTACTCAACCCCCGAGAGACCCTGGTACGGCTCTCCGTGGAGGTCATACTTGTATCCTGTGCTAACCCCTTGTTGTTATCTCTTGACTGTGAACTCAAGCTACGACGTTCTCTGCCATGGAAACCCATAACGAGAACCAGCTGCACCCGAGCTCAGCAAACGCTCCCTCGGGCTCGAGTAACCCGAGAGATCAACAAGCCGGAGACACTACACAGGATCGAGACCCCAGATCATCACCCCGGAGTGCACCAGGACCCACACAACAGGGTGAGAGAACCCCCACTCCACTAACCTCTCTCGCCGGCTTCCACCAGCATACTGAAGAAGAAACTCGCGCGACAC
Source organism: Chamaecrista fasciculata (assembly GCA_003254925.1). Taxonomy (NCBI): domain Eukaryota; kingdom Viridiplantae; phylum Streptophyta; class Magnoliopsida; order Fabales; family Fabaceae; genus Chamaecrista; species Chamaecrista fasciculata. The sequence goes on from QANZ01047639.1 coordinate 60,732, forward strand.
CCTCTCCGTATACAGCTGAAATACGGGAGATTGTCCAGACAGAACTCAGGGAGGCAAGGGCTGCACACGTGGCCGACATGGCCTCCCTGCGCCGAAACATGGAAGAGCAGTTTAACCAGTTCATGGAAAGACGCTTCAGTGAGTTGGTCAGCTCCAGCTCCAAAGGAAAACAGATACAGGAAGTCCCCGAGCTCCCTCCACCGGTACACTACGCCACCCCAGACACACGACCCCCCTCAGAAGCCGTGTTGTCAGGACGAATGGAAGAGCATGCCCCCGCAGGGCGAAGTGAACCGACCGGGAGGGATCACCCCTCCACCTCCCCAGCACTGCCAGAGTCCACCATGCAACAGTGGAATGTGCCAGCAGAGTTATGGCAACTTCTAGCCAAACACCTGCCATCCGCAGGCCCTTCGGCGACTGCAAACCCCCCCTCGGTCCTCCCAGCAGTAGTTCCGACACCCCCGGCGCCCCCGATGCCTTCTCCCGGGATATACGCGCCACACATACAGCAGGATGAGCTCCCCACCGGGTTCAAAATGCCGATGAAGCTGCCCCGGTATGATGGAACAAAGGACCCGGACGATCATCTCCGACAGTTCCACGCGTGCATGCAGATTGCTAACCTGTCGGAAGGCAAAAAGTGCAAATTATTCCCGACCACACTTGTCGGGGAAGGGCTCATATGGTTCTCCAAGCTCCCCAATGACAGCATACATAGCTTCCGGGATATGGAAAACCTGTTCAAAAAGCGCTTTGCCACCAGCGTAGTGTACAAGCAGCCGGCATCCGTGTTGGCAGACGTCCATCAGGGAGAGCACGAGTCTCTCCGTGATTTCCTACATCGCTTCAATCAGAAATGCCTCACTGTCAAGGACCTCGAGGACAGCGTGGCGGTACACGCCTTCCAGGCAGGTCTCCGCCCCGGACAAACCCATAAGGAGCTAGCTTTCATGAACCCTAGCTCACTAGAAGAGTTGTTATCGAAGGTCCAGGAGTTCATCATAAAGGAGGATGCCTTCACCTCCCATAAGAGCAGATTTGCAAACATGAGCTCCGGCAGTAAACAGCAACAGCAGCATCAACCTCACGCTGGGAGAGGATCCGAAGTGCGTATGCATCCCAACTATCTTCGTGGTTGTCAAGACACCCTCCGCCTACAACGCCATTCTCGGTAGGCCTTCGCTGAACGCTGCCCGTGCCGTCGTGTCCACGGCACACTTGCTGATGAAATTCCCCACCCCTAACGGCGTGGGGCAGGTACGGGCAAACCAGGAGGTAGCCAGGCAGTGCTACGCCACCAGCCTGGCCAAGCCCCAGACCAGCCGAGAAGCTCCTCAGGACCCTCCACCATCATCCTCAGGAAAAGGAAAAGAGAAGGAACACGCAGTGATGAACTGCGAGATTGTTGATTTACGGGACGAGATCCCGCAGAACCATCCGCAGCCGTCGGATGAGATGGAGTCAGTGGCTTTTCCGGGTTCCCCGGAAAAAACCGTCAACATCTGCGCCACCCTCCCCCCGCCAGAAAAAGAAGCACTGATCCAGTTCCTCTACCGGAATGAGGACATTTTTGCATGGTCCGCATCGGACATGCCGGGGATTGACCCAAGCATTATCTGCCACTCCCTTAACGTTGATGGGAGACCAGGCGTCTTCCAGAAGAAAAGAAACTTGGGTCAACAACGCCAGCAGGCAGCGAAAGAGGAAGTAGAGAAGCTGCTAGCAGCAGGTTTCATTCGCGAAACCAAGTACCCCACGTGGCTGTCCAACGTTGTCCTGGTCCAGAAGGCCAACGGAAAATGGAGAATGTGTGTCGACTTCTCCGACCTGAACAAGGCATGCCCGAAGGACCCCTACCCACTCCCTAGCATCGACAGACTCGTCGACGGAACAAGTGGCCACGCCACACTGAGCTTCCTCGACGCATTTTCCGGATACAATCAGATCCGGATGGACCCAAGGGACGTGGAGAAGACTGCCTTCATCACAGACAAGGGAGTCTTCTGCTACAAGGTCATGCCCTTTGGCCTGAAGAATGCCGGCGCCACCTACCAGCGCATGATGGACCTCTTCTTCCGGGACCACCTCGGAAAGAACATCGAGGTATACGTCGACGACATGGTCGTCAAGACGAAAGCCGGCAACAACCATCTGGAGGACCTGGAGGAGATCTTCGCAATACTGAGGCAGTACCAGATGCGCCTTAATCCTTCAAAATGTGCCTTTGGCGTGTCGGGAGGCAAATTCCTCGGGTTCCTCATCTCACAGCGAGGAATAGAGGTCAACCCAGACCAATGCAGAGCCATAATGGAAATGTCCCCTCCCAAGAACCCCAAGGAGGTACAACGCCTCACCGGCCGGATCGCCGCCATCCATCGCTTCCTCTCCAGGTAGCGTCAGCACTGATCACTCCACTTCTATTCAGAAGTAGTTAGTCAAGGGGCGTATCCCCCCCACCCCTCTCCCTGTTTACATTTACTTATGTTTTTGTAATCTCCTACCCGGGCATACGAGCTCCGGATGATACATGTATGCTTGCACATCGCGAGCCCCCTACTACATTAATAAAAAGTCTCTTCTTGTGCAAATTCTCTGTTTATTCTACTTACGCAACAAGTACTAACAGAACATCTAAAACAAACTAACCAGGTCCGCCGACCGCTGCCTCCCATTCTTCAAAACCCTCAAAGGAGGAAAGAAGTTCGAATGGACGGAGGAATGCGATAGGGCCTTCCTGGAGCTGAAGCAGTATCTGGCAAAACCGCCAATACTGACCACTCCCAGGCCGGAGACACCGATATACGTATACCTCGCGGCTAACGACCAGGCAGTCAGCTCTGCGTTAGTCACCGAGGAGGGAGAGGATCAGAAGCCCATTTACTTCTCCAGCAAGGTCCTGACCCCATCGGAGTCACGATACCACATGCTCGAAAAACTGGCATTCGCCTTACTGGTATCGACGAGGAAGCTCCGGCCCTACTACCAGCAGTATCAGATCATCGTCCGGACCGACCGACCACTACGGCAGGTCATTCACCAGCCTGATGTCGCCGGACGGCTATCTTACTGGGCCATTGAACTCTCGGAATTCGGACTCATGTTCCAACCCCGCAGAGCCATCAAGGGGCAGGCCTTAGCGGACTTTGTCGCTGAGATGACCTCGCCAGAGGCACTCAACAGCACGTGGGTAATATACGTAGATGGTGCCTCCTCCAACAAGTCAAAAGGGGCCGGAGTCATCCTAGAAGCACCAGACGGCATGATTATTGAGCAATCCATTGAGATACGCTTCCCCGCCACCAATAACCAGGCCGAATACGAGGCTCTCCTAGCTGCCTTGGAGTTGGCACTAACAGTCAACGCCGAGGAGCTAACAGTCAACAGTGACTCACAACTGGTGGTCCAGCAAATGAAAGGAAAGTTCGAGGCCAAGGAGGAAACCATCCTCAAGTATCACGCCAAAGCGCGGCGTCTAGCAGCCAAATTTCGAAAAGTCGAATTCCGGCACGTCCCCCGGGATCAGAACGCCCGCGCCGACAAGTTAGCAAAGCTGGCGAATAAGCCCAGCAAGGCAGGCAGAGACTCCATCATCTGCACCACTCTCGAACAACCCTCCATCAACGAGGAGGAAGTGAATCAAATCGATGGGGTATCCACCTGGATGACACCTATTGTGGCCTACCTCAAGGATGGCACCCTCCCCGCCGACCGAGCCGAAGCAAGGAACTTGACCAGAAGGGCTGCACGATACTTCCTATCCGGCGAAACACTTTACAAAAAGGGATTTTCGTCCCCATCACTGAAGTGTGTGCCCCCGGAGGAGGCAAACTACATCCTCCGTGAGCTGCACGCCGGAGTATGTGGCTCCCACCAGGCCCCGGCAACCCTGAAAAGAAAAACGCTGCAAGCCGGCTTCTACTGGCCGGGCATCATCAAAGACGCAGATCAACTAGTCAAGACATGTGACAAATGCCAACGCCACGGAAATCTCATACACACGCCGGCAGAGGATATGCATCCCCTGCAGGCTCCGTGGCCTTTTGACATTTGGGGCATAGACATCCTAAGGCCATTTCCACAGGCCACCAACCAACGAAAGTTCTTGGTAGTCGCCGTCGACCACTTCACCAAGTGGGTAGAGGCAGAGCCCCTGGCATCTATCACATCGGCGGCAATCATCAAGTTCGTCACCAAGAACATCATCACTCGATTTGGCATCCCACACACTCTCATAACAGATAATGGGCGCCAATTCATTAGCCAGCAGTTCCGGGAGTTCTGCGAAAGTTACCACATGAGGCTGAAGACCACATCCGTGGAGCACCCCGCCACAAATGGACAAACGGAGCTGGCTAACAGAATCATCCTCAAGGGACTAAAAAAAGCGCCTGGACAACGCCAAGGGGCGATGGGTAGACGAATTGCCTTCAGTTTTGTGGTCCTACCGTGTCACAAAACAAACGGCAACCAAGGAAACCCCCTATGCATTGGCCTACGGCTGCGAAGCCATGATCCCCGCCGAGATCGGGGCAACCTCAGATAGGGTCCTCTACTACGAGGAGCAACAGAACCAGGCCCAGCGCCAGGCATCCTTGGACATCTCTGAGGAAATGAGGGAGACAGCATTGATCCGGATGGCTGCATACAAGCAGAAGATAGCGAACTACTTCAACACCAAGGTCAAAAAACGTACATTACACGTCGGAGACCTGGTCCTGAGGGAAGTCGCCAACAACAGGGTCAACCCCTCGGAAGGCAAACTGGGACCCAACTGGGAAGGCCCGTATCGGATTTATGAAACACTCCCAGGAGGGGCCTACCGCCTAGAGACCATGGGTGGGAACCATCTCCCAAACCCATGGAATATAGCTAAGTTAAAGAAATATCTGTCTCCATGACAGCACTCATGTAACTTTTTTCAAAGTTTAATGAAAGTCATGTTTCTTCTTATTGCTATTTCTTCCCTTTTTATCTTTCTATTATGAATGATTAAATGGGCCCTCGGTCCTCTACGTAGGCAGGGAGGGACGCCTCCCCTACGCCTCGGACACTTGAGCTCCAACGCTCTGCAGGTCAGAGTTACCTGCTCCGGCTAGCCACGTCACGGGCAAACTCATGAAGTAAACAACGTGACTCACACAGTAACAAATCGTTACAATACATCTTTATACGCTATAACACAAGCAAAAAACAGAAATGGCACCCAACGCCAACAGTACATTTCATATAGACAAATATTATATGCAAAGTCATCAATTTACAAATTTACAGAGCTCATTACATCAAGAAGGGGGAGGGGGGTTACAAGAGTTTACAGCAAATAACATTCACACACCCCCCGGCGGCAACACAGGGTCATCAACAAGGTAGTCGTCGGTCGAACAGTCTGTCGGCTCGGGACCCTTCGGAGGGGCCTCACCTCCATCTTCCCTATCACCATCCTCATCAAACAAACCTAACCCAGGTCTCCCTCCCTGGGGAGAAGGAGAGACACCCGTAGTGGTTGGGGGAGCACTCGGAACGTTCACCAACACGCCGAGGAGCATCCTCCCCACGTCCAACTTGCCACTTGAGGATTCCCCTCTCTCCATTGGATCAGCAGGGCGCTCCGGGCACTTCTCCAGGGGACGGACCCGGTCAACGATTACGCCGTTGGCCACCTCCCGCATAGGATGCACTTCATCCAGACTCCGGGCAGCCTCCGGATAGAAGTGAACCACTTGCCTCACCCCGTTGATGAAGCCCTTCTCATAAAAGCACTTCCCCTCCCACTGCAGTTGGGCCCTCTCATTTTCCAGGGTTTCCTCCAGCCTCCTGGTCATCGCGTCCAGTGAAAAACTGTGAGTCGTTGCCATCCGGCCCATGGCAGCCTCGTGATCACGCTTGAGCTCATTGATAGCAGCAGAGTGCTCCCGTCGGAGAGCATCCATCTCCGCCTCCCAGTGGCGCCGATGGACAGCTAGCTCCTCGGCTGCTACCCGCGCAGCTCCCTCCCTCTCGGTCCGAGCTTCCTCAAGACGAGTCTCGAGCGCTTTCCGCTCGGAAGCCAGAACACTCTCCGCTGCGCACTTCTCCCCTCGGAGACTATCCAACGCCGACTCATAGTCCCCCACGAGCCGCTCAAGTTCTTTCCCATGCTCCTCCGCCTGAGCTCTTAGCAGCTCGTCAACCTTAGACACCCCCACAGCACGGGCATCCTCCAACTGCTTCCCCATTTCCCCTTTCTCGGCGGTAAGCTCCGCCACCTGTCCCTCCAAGAGGGCAACTCTCTTCTCAGACTCGGCCAACAGTGCCTTATGCATAGAATTCCTGCCTCGGATGTCCTCGAACTGCTGGTACAGCACTGCTATCCGGCGACAGGACTCCAAGCCATGTTTAATGGCGTCGGCGGCAACATCCCGAGGAAGCTTGGCCACCAAGTCATCCATGTAGTCTTTGCCGGCCTTCGTACAGGAAGACTCCATGAATAAGAAGGGGTTGATGCTGCTGCCCAAGATGTCTGCTGGCAACACTCCCCCCCTCGTCGACGGTTGAGGATACCGAGGGTTCAAAACATCTAGAGGTTCCGCCACCACCCCGCGTGACGGTCCCGCGTCAGAGCCACCACTGCCCCCTCCCGGAGCAACCCCCTCTTTCTCAACAGGAATTTCACTTCGGCGAGGCGAAGCCACCCCGGCAGCTGGAGGGATCAGCCCCCCGGATGAAACAGTGGCCACCCCAGCAACCGGACCCTCTTCACCCGCCGGACCGCTGTTCCCCTCATCTGCCAAGACCTCGCCTTCAGATAATCTAGTGCCCCCATCAATAGCCGGGTCCTCATTCTCTGGGGGCGGTGTGTTCCCCCCGGTAACCTGGTTGTCACCCTCGGGCGAAGAAGGAGCCTCCTCGGTGACTAAATCTTCGTCCTCCGATGGCAGATTTCCCCCCCCCCCCCCCCCCCCCCNTAGGCAAGTCTTCACCCTCAGGGGAAGTAGCAACCTCTTCGATAACCGGCAGCACGCTTGGTGGAGGAACCCCTCCCTCCTCGACTGGTGGGATGTCGGAACTCCCACTCCCACCCACCAACTGACTTATAGTCAGCGAGTCCTCCTCACCGGATGACGATGCACTGTTTACTTCGATAACCTCCTCATCAACCTTTTCCCCGGCATCGTCGCCGCGCTCCAAGGCAGCCGGACTGTCCGACGATCCCCTTGAAGCAGAATAATACTGGGAAGACGCCCGCGGCTTCAGAGCTGCGCTTGGATCCTCCTCTTCATCCTCATCGTCGAACAAGACGAGTTTGGGCCTCTTCGTGGGAGGGCTATCCTCCGACCGAGACCCACGGGCAATTGGCCTCGCCATAACAGTGGGGGCCACGACGGAAGCAACGGTCACCCCTCGCTCTACGGCCCGAGAGGCACCCCTCCCGAGTGGACTTCCAGCGGAAACAGCCCTGTCTCTCTTCTTCTTCTTCTTCGGAGGAGAAGCATCTCTGCTACCCCCCGCAGCCGATGGGGGAAGGAGGGGCAGGCGGAGGGTCGCTTCGGAGGCAGGTATCACGAAGCCGCCGCAACTGGAGGTGGCCTTAGTGAAGTACTCCAGCCGCCCCCGGAAACCAAGGTGATGCATCACTGATACAATAAGTCAGGCACGGAACAATCAGACAAAACATACTAAGAAGCAGAGAACTAAAAGGAAAAACAACAGAACGTTGATTAACTGACACTCACCCCATGTCTTGTAATCGTTGCCGTCCTGCTTCGCCGCCTCAAACAACCGCTTGGCGGCACGGTGCTCCTCGGGACTCAAGTTTTCCCTCGCCAACGCCCTTTGCCCAACAATGGGCTCCGACCAGGAAAGGGGAAACCGAGGATAACCCTCGTCATCCAAGTACCACGGACGCCGGTCAGCTGGCTCCCAGGAAACGAAGAAGTGGTAGTTCGTCCATTTCTTCACTCTGCTTACATTAGCAGACAACACACTATATCTGTTGGGTTTGTTCATACAGTGGAGGCTCACCCACCCTCCATTTTTACACTCTACCCGATATGCCCAAAATAAGACCTTCGCGGTCAGCTCCACTTCCAGCTCCGCCGCCACATTCTGGAGAATGGCGAGAAGCCGCCAAGAATTAGGATGCAGCTGGGCCGGAGAACAGTTCATATAGTTGAGGACTTCCATCTCGAAGTCCGAGAAGGGAAACCTTATTCCCACGTTTTGAAGGACGTATTCGTTAAACAAAAAGCCCCCTTCGTGCGCAAAACTATACCTCTCGCTGCCCCAACCGTCGACACCTTCCTTGATGTGGCAGGCAATATGCCCCAACCTCCTCATCGGATTACCCGGGGCAAAGAACGTCTCGTTCAGGGTTGCGAGTTCGGCAGGGTTCGCGAACTTCGACCTCTCCAAGACGATTTTGGGGTCGATAGGCACATTGCAAGGCAGTCCCTGTGGCGATGCCCAGGCCACTACGCCCCGGGCACGACACAGGGCCTCGGCGCCGTCAGCCTCCGCGCGCATCAGCTTTGAGTGGATACTCCACCACAGGTCGGGCTCCATGGTGGGACCTCCCCAACCAGTCTTCATGTCTTTGCGCTCAGTGACCGTGTACCCTCTCTTCTCAGCCGTTACTGGATCGAGGTAACGACCGACTGGGATTCCGTCATCAGGAATCGATGACGAAGCTCCACTCTTCCCCCTCTTGTGGCTAGGAATCTTCTGCGATGGCTTCACCATTGTCGCTAAGTGTATCTTGCTCGAGCTTGGAACCTGGATTTTCTTGTTTTGTTCGAGAGAAATCGTGGGAACGAAAAATGGGGGAAGAGAGGGAATGGTGGTTTATAAAGGACCGTACAAAATTCAAAAATAAAGTAGGCAGTTGAAAAGACGCTGCCAACGTCAGCAACATGGGAAACCGAAGAACTTCCTCCACACATTTCTCGTTTCCCATGCCACGTGTCCCCCAAAGCTTTTCAGCTTCCACGGAAAGAAGTCCAGAAGACTCAAGGTATTCGGAAACCGAAATCACCCCTCGGAAGCCGATGGCGAGGACTCCCCCTCGGGCCTTTCGGAGGGACTAGTGATATACACCCCTCGGGATCACCCTTCGGAAGCCGACGGCGCGGACTCCCCCTCGGACCTTTCGGAGGGACTAGTGATATACACCCCTCGGGATCACCCTTCGGAAGCCGACGGCGCGGACTCCCCCCCGGACCTTTCGGAGGGACTAGTGATATACGCTCCTCGGAATGGCCCCTCGGAGTTGTTACCCAGGGCATAAAGGATACCCGACGGAGAGGCAACCCAGGCAGGTTCCCCCTCCCACACTCAAGCATTTAATGCCAAGATATTGGCATTAAATGCCAGGATCCGTGAAAGCACGTGACAGGACAAGAAGGACACGCAAAAGGACTAAAACGCCCCCTGCGCGCAGACCAAACCATGAAAAGCACTCTTGGCTATCACTGACAACCAGGAGAGAAGGTTGGAAATCCCACCGTACCCTGGCAGTGATAGCTGTCACGTCAAAAGCAGAAACCTACACCAACCCCCTTTTCCTCACACATCCCGAGCACCCCTAACGTCTCAGAGAGAGACCTCGTACGAACATGAGACAAAAGGGAAGGAGGATAAAAGGAAAAGGGGGAACCTTTCTAAGGTAACGACTCTCTCTCTCTAAAAAAAAATATTCAAACTCTCCAGCTTTCTCTCTCTAACTTAAGCATCGGAGAAGAATCGCAGGGAGCCCCCTGTGCATTCTCGTTTGCAGGTTCCGACGACCCCGGCTTGCCGGAAACTGCCCCTCAACTGTGAACTCAAGGTTAGATTTATCCTAATCCAGCTTTGTAGTTTTCATGAAGTATACATTTTTTTCTCAATAGTGTATAGCATAAAAAATATTATCCATATATATATACGGGAAGAGTGACCAAATTGGAAAGTTTTGAGATTTGAGAATTTTAATTATTTTCTTATATTGATTTTTTTTTGTTCACAATAAAAAAATTATTCGTACATGTGTTAGAGTAGAGACGAAACTGTAATTAAATATTCTCACCACCAAAAATATATTTTTTCTCTTTAATGTTTTTGAAATATGCTTATAAAGTTTTTCACACCATCAAAAATATTACTCTGGGATCTGATTACAGTAAAAAAATATTTTTAAATTTGGACTGATCTGTAATTTTCGTTGTCGAATGAGACAACAAAAAATATTGAATAAACTAGTATTTGAAATAATTTTGCCCCAAAAACGTGGAATGCCTCTCGCATATCGTGGGTGCATATTTCTTCTTCAGCAGTGAAGGAAGAAGAAGAACGGTGATTGAAGAAGGAGAAGAGTGTTTGCTGAGTTCTTGTTTTTGGAGCAAAAATGTTTCAAATATTATTTTTTTTCTTACACTTTGGTCCTATTATATAAAAAGAAAGGACCTTAATTCAAAAAAATAAAACTTTTCGGGTAATGTAAACCAATTTTTTCTTTTATTTAACAGAAAAATTGAATGGAAATTGGAAAGAAACTAATGGTAGAACTTTTTAAAAACTCGATGGACCAAAACAAAACTTTGAGCAAACTTGAGAGACCAAAATAAGACTTTGGGACTAATTCTGCAATATGACCAAAAGATATAGGACCAAAAGTGTAACAAAAAAAGACACGGGACCCAATTGAGACATGGGCAAAAGATGTGGGACTAAAAGTGCAAAAGAAAAAGATACGGGACCAAATTGAGACATAAGCAAAAGATATAGGACCAAAAGTGCACTTTGACCAAATAATATATATATATGGAATCATGATTGATTTAAAGGAGAATACAGTTCATAATCAGCATTTACCTTGTGGTTGGAGTTTGAAGATGAGATATTGAAAAGATTGCATGTGAAAGAGTGAAAGAAAGGCATGCTGTGTGCATTTGAATTTGATGGCACTTGAAGAAAGGCATTTACCAATCAAGACAACATCAATTATTCAGCATGCGTATGTATATGCTTATATATCCAAGATTAGTGACCATTTAGAATTCCCTCATATATGAAGAAACACATGCAGTAAGAATACACTCATTGTTCCAAAATAAATGGAAAATAGGAGGAAAGAACAAAAATTGAAAAAGGAATTTAATAACCAGAGAGATAGAGGTGCTTGTGTTGTGAAGGAGCGAGATAAATGCAGACAAGTTCAATCCCAGGTTGTGAGGATGAACAACTCAAGTTTGCTTGAATTTCTTTGTTGGTGGAAGATCATCAATATCCAATGGCCTGTTTGTTTTCATTTGTTGGAGGAAACTGTGATAATCTGAGTCATATATAGGGTAAACTCCACATGCTTTGATAAACTTTTTTAACTCAGGATCACCAACAGTATTAGTAGTCTTGAATTCAATGGTAACTTTTCGGTTATTAGGGAAACTCCGGATATGGAATGGATGATAACAGATGATTACATTATCGAATTCGGGATGCATCATAGGACAGTGCCGTTCAGTCAAACTGCTGAGATTTTGATAGCCTTCAAGATAGAAATGGCATACTAAACGGGCATTAGGTTGTTCCTCTAAGATCAATGGAGAAACAAGGGAACATAAAAGGAAACCCTTCAAGTCATTAAAAGGTGTATCAATCTCAACAGTTATGATTGCCTCTCTTTTCTCTTTGTATACAAACCACTCGGGAATTTTGCTCCCGGCATAACAAACCTCAGCTACTCTACAATTGTTATATGCTGCTCTCTTCATTGACAATTCAACAAACTCCATATTAAATGAGTTTTCATCCAGACTCACACAATTGTTGAATAGAAACCTATGAAAGTCATCTTCTCCATCATGTTCAAAAGTTGTTGAAGCAACCACAGTCTCTAGTGACACAGTTTGTGGCATCTAAATAGCTAATGCAGGGTGGAAGCTCTGCAATAGATTGAAGCCTCCCACAATTGCTCACCTGAATTACTTTCAAATTTAGAAGATGCTTGATGGTGGAGGGCAAGCTCTCTATACTGCTTCCTTCAAGTCCTAATACAGATAATGATAACAAGTTGCTGATATTATCAAGAAGTGTGTACAAGTTTCTACATTTATCCAACTGTAGATGTTGTAAAGATCTCAACCCATCAAACAGGATTTGAAGACTTGGTTCATCAATTACTCGTCCGCAATCAGAAAGGCGAGGCTCCTCAAGAGATCTCAACCAACTTAACTCTTTAACTGCAAGATTCTTTAATCTTGAACCATTGAGATAGAATCTTCTGAGTTTATTCAGACACCCAATTGATGAGTGCAACCATTCAATTTCATTATCCATTAAGGATAAATCGGTTATAATCTCAGAAGATAGGGAAAATACTTTGAGGTTAAGGCAAAAACGAACATCAAGATTTGCAAGAGATTTTAAATGGCTCTCACTTTGTAGGCTCTTCAATCTTCCACAGAAAAATAGATTCAAAGTAATCAGGGTTTGAAGAGATAAGATAGATGGATGAACATTACATAATTTTTCACAATATGAGAGATCCACCATCTCAAGTTTCTTTGCCTTAGAGAAATCTGGCAGCTCTAACAAATTTTTGCATCCACTCAGGTTTACTTTCCTTAAATTCACTACATCCTGTAACAATTCAACCACAAATATTAGATGACAATTCAGAAGTAACATAATCATATTCTAATTAAATTAAAAAGGGAAACCTACAATTGCATATATATACATATATATATATATACCTGAACATCACCCCAAAGTTTTTTAACTTCACTACCTTCCATGTTAAGTTCAACAAGCTTCTTGGGACAAAATGCTGTTGGTAGAAACTTCAAAGGATAATTGTCCCAATGCAGACAATTTAATTTATTAGAAAATGATTCAAGGCCTGAAGGAAGGTTCACTTTACATGATCTCCCATATTTGCTAGAATAAAACTTGAGATATCTTAGATTAGTCATCTTTTTGAAGGTATCAGCACTTAAGCAGATATCTCTTTGTCGAGACTTATCAAATATAATTCCTTCAACTGCTTCTGTTCCCTAAAAAACACACAAATTAAAACAAAAGTAAGTCAATTGAGTCATATTAGCAGAACTTTCACTTAAGCACATGGAATGTTATGAAAGTAAGTGATTTTCTTTTTTTCTTTGCTTACTTGATTATTTTCCAGAACATTATAGACTTCTTCAATGTCCCACAACCGACTACGTCTTCCAGGTTCCTTAATACACTCTTGACGAACAATTTCCCATCCCATTTTTTGTATTAAATCGTGCATCCACACTTTGCCAGTAATTGATATAAGTGCCCTATCAACAAGGATTCTTAAACCATTGCTCGAATTGAAGCCAAAACCATCTAATAGGCTTTTAACATGTTCTCTAACTTCACCCTTAAAAAAGCATGCAATATCAAGAAACATTTCCCTCTCTTCATGATCTAATCCATCATAACTCAACTTTAACACTTCTTGAATATCTCCATGGGGAGAATTTTTTAGTTTTTTCAATGCACTTTCCCATTCCTCTTCATTTCTTGAATGAAGAAATGAACCCAAAACTATCAAAGCTAACGGAACGCCTTGAGCATAGTCAACTGCCCTTTTTGAGAGTTGTTCATATCCAATTTCTGAATACTCTTTGTGGAAGGCTTTCAAGTTGAAAAGTTTTGAGGATGCTAGATTGTTCAGTGCCTTGGCCTCATATATTTCATCAACTCTTCCGAGAAGCAAATGCCTATCCCTTGTTGTTACAATGATTCTAGTATTTGGTCCCAAGCAATTAAATTCTTGAGCCAAATATTCTAATTGCTTTGGACTACTGACATCATCAAGCACAATGAGAACTCTTTTGTTTCTCAGCCTTCTCAAAACAACTGCAGATCCTACAACATTTGATGTATTAGCACAAAGGTTATTTTCCTTCTGAAGCTCCGAGAGAAGCTCGTCACGTATGTAGGTCAATCCGAGTTTTTCTGATTTTTCTCTTAAATTTTCCAAGAAGCAACAACTATCATACTTGGAGTAGAGTTTGGCAAATACAACCTTAGCCATGGTTGTCTTCCCTAGGCCACCCATTCCCCAAATTCCAATTATTTGGGCTTTTTTCAGCAACNTTGGTTCTTGAATTATTGAAATGCAAAAGATCCAAACAGTATACTTGTTAGTCCTTTTTATAGATTAAAGAATATATTGTTTGGTTCCTTCAAAAACTAAAAACTATATATTATTTTAATCTTTCAGAGACTAAATTGTGTATTTTAATCTTTCAGAGATCAAATTGTCAACTCAATAATCTTTGAAGGATCGAATTATTAGTTTACTTGTAAATAAATAAATAGGGAATCAAAATTAATGAATTTTTGAAAATTGAGGTGGATCCTCCGTTGACTGACTTGTAAAGTGGGTAGTAACTAGTAAGTATTCTCATGCCAACAAAAAAAGAACTAGTAAGTTGTCACTTCCTAGAAGGGACAATCAAATATTGACAATTTGAAAACATAAAGTTGCTTTCGCATTAGAGACCTACAAAACATGTACTCTCTCTCTCTCTCTCTGTAGGATCAGGTTAACATATTAATGATTTAATTGTTCACATCAAAACTAAAATAAACCATCAATGAAAAAAGCCTTAGAGCTAAAAAAACAATTATATAAAGCGGTGGTCGTTTTCATGTTTTTATTTTCTAAATTGGTAGATGTAGCAGCATATATCAGTTTTTTGAATTACAGAATTGATACTCAATTTCCAGGTTGCTTCAATGCAACTTCCAAGAACTTTTTATACGAAAGTTAGTTAAATAAATAGAATATGTTTATGATAGGCTAAAAGGTTGTGAATAATATTGAAAGGAACACTAATATTCTAATCCAATCAAAGTGACCACATTCTTGGCCTGTTTCAAGCATTCAATTCTTCAACTTTCATTTTCCCTGCCTTTTTTCTTTCCTCCTCTAAATTCTCACACTCAATATAACCCAAGAACAAAAATTACTGTCCTTATTCTCTGCCAATTCAAATTTCTACACATACTATTTTCTAATCCTTTCATTTTCAATACCTACTGGTCATAGTGCAAGAACTTCACCAAGTATTTTCATTAAACATACTTGGATAAAATAAGCAAGGTGATACTTTATGTTTTCTCAAGACCAGAGACTTTATTACATCATCTCAGGCCAAAAAAAATAGACTTTATTACATCATCATTGGCCATAAACAATAACTCATTCTACAACTCCAATATACAAGAAATAGATCTATCGCTGAGCTATCTTCGTTCTGGAAAATTAAAATTATCTTTTATCCTCTCAGAGTTGGTTAAAATTTTAAAATGGTCCTATAAGTGCCAACTTCCGTTAGTTTTTTAACGGAGTTAAAGCTCAGGGTATAAAAGTATTAACCATAGAGTGTCAAAATGACACTTTTTAAACCATAGAGTACCAGAGTGAAATATGGCTAAATCACAGAGTATCAAGGTGTAATTTACCCTTCTTTTTTTGGTAACCTATTTTAACAAGTTTAAGAAAGTGAAAAATGAATTCTAGTTATCACAGCTATTGAAATCATAAAGAACTCGATTTCACACAAGTACAGACAGTACTGGTATTATTCAATACAATTCAATCATCACTCTTAAACAACAAATATCACGAGCAACTGTTAAAGAGTTGCGAAATAATTAACACAAAATTCAGTACTATTGCTTATTGCAGAATAAAAAATATTCATCCACACATAAAGGATCATCTAGTTATATATGTATAAATATACATATGATCAAGAGTAAATTAATCAATCGGTCCCTGAAAGATCATTATGTTGATAACACGATCCATGAAAGATTCAAATACATAATTTAGTCTCTAAAAGGTGTAAATGGTATACTCTTTAGTTATTGAAAAAACAAAACAGTATATTCTTTGATCCAGGACAAAGACTAATAAATATACTGTTAGGATCTTTTTAGGGATTATACTTTATATGACCAAGATTAGTGACCATATTGAATGGGACTAATTCTGTAATATGACCAAAAAATATAGGACCAAAAGTGTAACAAAAAAAGACACGGGACCCAATTGAGACATGGGCAAAAGATGTGGGACTAAAAGTGCAAAAGAAAAAGATACGGGACCAAATTGAGACATAAACAAAAGATATAGGACTAAAAGTGCACTTTGACCAAATAATATATATATGGAATCATGATTGATTTAAAGGAGAATACAGTTCATAATCAGCATTTACCTTGTGGTTGGAGTTTGAAGATGAGATATTGAAAAGATTGCATGTCAAAGAGTGAAAGAAAGGCATGCTGTGTGCATTTTTTGTAATTACATATAAGTCCCAAAGAAATTTTTTTTCCTATTCTATGTATACGCCCCCCCTCTAATTTTCAGTTGATGCCTCCTTAGTTATAATTTTATAATAGTTGGTGGGCCCATATGTAATATAATATATATATTTAATAGATTATCAAATAAGGAGGCATGTTTTGGTAATCTATTAAATTATTCAGGCATGTTTTGCAAAAAATATAAATTAGNATTGCAACTCTGCAACCATGTTTTGGGAAAAAAAAACTATGCAAGCATGTACGTTTTGGTCAACCCAAATATACACATGAATATATATTATATTATATCTAAATGGCCAAAAGATAAAGAAGACATCAAATAGAATGGTATACTGTATACATATATCTTTAATGAGGTGTGACTTCTCCTTATATTAATTAGGATTAATAATTTTTTTCACTTTACTTCTTTTAGAAAATTTATTATTTGGTCCCTAAATTTATATCGAATTAATTAATTAGTCTTTAAATAATCAAAATATATTACTCAGTCATTGAATTATTGTAATTGTCAACGATTTGGTTCATGGGTCAAATTCAGGGACCAAATAGTATAAGTTTAGTACAAGTTCGAGAACCAAAAGTATAAAATTAGTTCAAATTCAAAGATAAAATAGTATTAATTTAGTACAAACTCCAGGACCAAAAAGTATAAATTAGTTCAAAATCAGGGACCAAATTATCACTAATGACCAAATTGTTGATAATTGAAATATTTTATGGACGAAATCATGTATTTCAATTATTCAGGGACTGATTAGTTGACTCAGTGTAAATTTAGATAATTGTCAAGATTGAAAAAAATTACTCAAACATTTACAATAAATATAATTAAATAATTTTTATTTTTTGAAACAACAACGGATATAATTTAAAAAATAAAGTTATAATTTAATATTATTTTTATATTTAAATTTTTAATAATTATATTTTTTAATAGTTGTTAGAAAAAAAAAATTTGGCCCCCCAATATAAAATTTCTGCCTCCGTCCCTGCATTTGATGGCACTTGAAGAAAGGCATTTACCAATCAAGAACACATCAATTATTCAGCATGCGTATGTATATATGCTTATATATCCAAGATTAGTGACCATTTAGAATTCCCTCATATATGAAGAAACACATGCAGTAAGAATACACTCATTGTTCCAAAATAAATGGAAAATAGGAGGAAAGAACAAAAATTGAAAAAGGAATTTAATAACCAGAGAGATAGATGTGCTTGTGTTGTGAAGGAGCGAGATAAATGCAGACAAGTTCAATCCCAGGTTGTGAGGATGAACAACTCAAGTTTGCTTGAATTTCTTTGTTGGTGGAAGATCATCAATATCCAATGGCCTGTTTGTTTTCATTTGTTGGAGGAAACTGTGACAATGTGAGTCATATATAGGGTAAACTTCACATGCTTTGATAAACTTTTTTAACTCAGGATCACCAACAGTATTAGTAGTCTTGAATTCAATGGTAACTTTTCGGTTATTAGGGAAACTCCGGATATGGAATGGATGATAACAGATGATTACATGATCGAATTCGGGATGCATCATAGGACAGTGTCGTTCAGTCAAACTGCTGAGATTTTGATAGCCTTCAAGATAGAAATGGCATACTAAACGGGCATTAGGTTGTTCCTCTAAGATCAATGGAGAAACGAGGGAGCATAAAAGGAAACCCTTCAAGTCATTAACGGGACACGTCAGCGCATAACGGGACACATCAGTGTCCGTTATGGCCACGTCAGCATTTTTGTAACGCCAATATGACGGAGGGACCAATTAGTGCAGAGTTTGCAAAATTCGGGGACCGGCTAGTACAATGGGTAAAATTCAGGGACCTATCTGTCAGCGAGTGCATAAATCAGGGACCAGAAAGTTATTTTACTCATTTACACAATATGGAATATATGACTACAATGTAAGTCTTCTTCTTGGTGATTATATATGCTTCGGTCCCCAAGATCCCATGTTGCTTCTCTTTTACTGATGCAGATAGAAGCTAAAATATTTTTCTTTTTAAGAATAAAATAAAGAAACTTAAAAAATAGGAGCATTATCATCACACAAGATTTAACATGGAAACTCCAAATTAGAGAAAAAACCACGGTGGTTGTCAAAAGACAACTAGAGAAAATACTATATGAAGATTTTTACTTTATCCAGTAAAACAAGTGTTTCTCTAACTCACTCAACAGCAAGATAATAAAGAAGAAATTAAAAATTCAAATACAAATTGAAATGATTTGACTTGGTACAACTTGAAACAATACTTGAGCCTCTTCTAGTCTTCACTTCAGACACACCAACTCTCATTCTTCCAAGCAACTTGCAAATTCCTATTTTCAACCAAATCGAACATTTTTAAGCATGAAAAAATATAGTGAATATGCAGAGATGGATTGATTACAATTTACAAAGAAGGAGAATTGAAAGAATCATAACAAAAACGTCATACCTTGTTAAAAGGGAAGTATTTTATTGCATTCATCTGAAAAACATATATAACTCAAAATGAACATGGTCTGCAGCTGCCAAATACTACAGAAATCAAAACAGAAAAGACAATGAATACTTGAAAGAGTTTCCTTTTTTAAAGGCATAATCTGAGCTAGAAATGTACCTCTTTAATTTTATTACTTTTTTGAATTGTTCACCATTCCAAATTGAACACTGTGTATGCCTCAAAATGTATGATGGAGAAGAATGGAGAAAACAATTGAATTTGTTCAAAATTACAAAAATAAGCCTAGTAGAATTGCATCCCTGCATAATCGTAAATGACTATAACTAATTAGAGGATGCTATATTCATTTCCAATGGAAAAAAAAATTAAAATAAAAAAGCTAAATATCTTGATGATACCAATTGGAGAATATAAGTAATTAAATTACCTGAGGTTTTATTCTGAGGCATTAAATTGACTTATTAATGACCATCCCAAGCAAAGAATTCTTCCAACCACAAAAAGTATACATCCAAGTTGACCAATTTGTTAACATGAACACCAGATATTGAGCTTCTTACTTTGACCTGGATTATGACAAAATTAATTAATTATACAAAATGAATCAGAAAAATAAATATAGATGCATCACTAAATTATGTGGTAGTAAAATATCCAATATATTACACATGGGTGAACCTGTGTATGGCTCAAAATGTATGATGGAGCCGAATGGGCAAAACAGGTGAATTTGTTGAAAACTAAAAAATATAAGCCTGGTAGAAATTTGTTCAAAGCTAATACGATGAGCATAAATAAATGCTGAATAGGTGATGATCCAAGCAAGTAGATTAAAGTGTATTTATTACCTGAGTTTTTATTTTGAGGCTATAATTATATTAATTAATTAAAAATAATAAAAATAGAAGAAATGTTGCAAAACTCAATATATGCAACATATTAATTTATTATACAAAATAATCTGATCTGATCTGATCTACACGCATGCATGAGTAACTAAAGCTGGAAGGAGCAGTTGAAGTTAGAAATGTTTGCAACAACATGGATATATAATTATTAGTTTGGTGAAGAATGGTATAATATAAATAATAATATAAATGGGAGATTAGAGGAGAATGCAAATGAAATACCTATGATTGGGAGAAGTTGTATCAAATTTAATCCATTCAAGAGATAAGCGGATAGCGGGAATGTGAGAAATTTGTGGCCATATTTCATCATCCTTGTTGCGGCACCGTTCTTCAAGCAAATCAGAGTATTCAATTATGAGCTTTCTGAGAGAAGTAGGCAGCATTTGTCCTGTGAATTTCTCCAACTTGGGACAATACTTAATCTTGAATTCATGGAGAGAGGTTAGGTGTTGAAGCCCTTCGCAGTTCAGCTTCTCCAGATTTGGTAAGAAGCAGAGATGGAGAGTGGTAAGAGTTGGAGGCAGAGAACACCCCTCTGCAGGGAAACACTTTATAATACCATTCTCGTCGCAAATGAAGAGAGAAGTGAGAGATGATGGAAGGTGCCACTCTCTATGATGGGCTAAAAGCTCATCACAGCTTATGATTGAAAGAGAATTTAAATTTGGAAGAGTGCATTCTGTACTGTCATCGTCACACAACCGCTTTAGATTCTTGCAGCCAGAAATAAATATAAACTGGAGATGTTGAAGAGGAGTAGTGTTTGAACTTGAAGCCAAAACAGAGATTAGATTTTCACATCCTTCAACAGAGAGGGAGTTCAAATGAGGGAAGATCTCTGTTGGAAATGCCTCAACTAATTCTGCACATCCTGTGATTGTAAGAGATTTTAAATTTGGAAGAATGCATACTGTACTGTCATCATCACACAACCGCTTCAGATTCTTACAGCCATTAATATATATTTTCTGGAGATTTTGAAGAGGAGGAGTGTTTGAAGCCAAAACAGAGATTAGATTTTCACATTGTATGACAGAGGGATTTCAGATGAGGGAAAATCTCTATTGATGAGAGGGATGTGAGTGCGTCACAGCTGGCATTAATATACAATCTTTCTACAGACACGTGGCATTGATGCTTTGGAAATTCTACATGTTTGCAATTGTATATGCGTAGCTCTTTTACTGACGGGGGAAGACAGGTCACTGGAAGTGACATTGCTTTAGAACAATCTCTGAGATGTAATTCTTTGAGATTAGGAATGGTTGAGTATGCCATGGCCTCCAACACAGACTCCAACATACCATCTCCTGAAATCCTTAGAGTGCACAAGGAAGGTGGTAGCTCATGATCTTCAAACACTATGTTTTTACCACTTGATATTCTTAAACTCTGAATTTCCGGACACTTGGGGATACAAGATGCAAGCAGAGGACATTCATTAATTTCAAGAGAATTTAAAGAGAGAAGCTGGCAAGGTAGATCTCCAATTAATTTGGGACATCCAGATATAAGAACACTTTGGAGTTTAGGAAAAGCCTCAACCTCAATTGAATGCCATCTTTCCCAAGCAGCCATATTAAAAATTTGAAGCTTTTCAAGGGATGCAAAGGGTATCACCGGAGAAGCACAATCATCACCTTTGTAAAACTCTGCACCGATACTCACCACCTTCTCAAGTCCAATGATACTCAAATGTGTCAGAGCAGGTAGCAGCCCAAGGGGCGGAAGCTTCCAACAGTTTTTGCAATCTTCTAGCCCTAGTTTGGTCATGTTGTGGTAGGACACATGTCCTAACCAATTAGGGAACCTTGTACCCTTATAATACCGTATTCTCAAACTCTTTAAATCTTCATGAGGTTGTAGCTTCTCAATAATATCATTTTCAGTTTTTGAATCCTTGATGCAGCAATCATAATGAGACCAAATTAATGATAAACTATCAATCTTTTTCTTCATCGTCATCTTGGCCTTCTGGGCTTCATCACAATTCTTGATATTCTCCAATTTACAAATTTCAAAGAAGCCCGTCAAATCTTCAATTTCTTCCAGTTCTTGAATCATGTTACCCTCCTCTTTGCCAACAACAAACTTATCCAAAATCCGAAGTTTCTTTAATTTACCCATTCCCCTAGGCATTTCTTCCAAAGAAGTTCTCCGAATTTCAAGACAGCGCAAATTCACAAGATCTTGCATATCGTCTGGCAGCATCTTAAGATTGTAACACTCATTCAACATAAGTGTTTGCAGATTGTACAGCTTACACACTGAATTAGGCAAACTTTCAATGGCTGTGTAGGATAAATCCAAATAGCGTAAATGGATGAATTCACCAATAGAGTCGGGCATTACATTCAGGGCTCGAAAGTCTCTAAATGACAAAACTCGCAAATACCTAAAATCTAAAGACATGATAGTCTTCCCAATAGACCTGGGGAGCCACTCAGAATCAAACCCTATAATTGTACGTAAGGCTTTTGCTCCTTTGAGAGACTCTATGTCACCTGCACTTGGAAAATTTAAATTGATAAAGGACATATGACGTGCCCTACTGCCAATTTTGTTTCCATCGCCCTCCTTCTCTAATCTGAAAAAGAAGTCTCTGCCAACAAGAATTGTTAAGTCATGGAACAGATCATGCATGACAAAATGCCTATCACGTTCAATGCAGGGTTGAAAGAATGATCTTGCGGTTAAGTCATCAAAGTAATCATAACCAACCTCTTCTAAAGTCATCATCCCTCTATTCGGTGCTTGCAAAAACCCTTCTGCCATCCACATCAAGATTAAATCCTCCTTATCAAATTCATAATCCTTTGGAAACAACGAGCAATAAACAATACATCGTTTCAAATGACAAGGAAGATAGTCATAACTAACTCTTAAAGCTGGGACCATTGCATCTTCTAGTGAATCCCATATCTCATTTTTCAAAATATTATTCCAATGCTGGAGGTTAGGCTTTGATCGGAAAAGACCCCCAAGTGCCTTTGCAGCCAAAGGTAATCCCCTACACTTGCTAACAATATCTCCACCAAAATTCTCCACCCATGAACTCAGAGAAGGGTCACTGGATCGTACTGCATGTCTTGCAAATAGTGACAAACACTCTCCATCAGACAAGAGGCCTAGACGATAGGGTGTTGGAATAGTTTTAACCATGGAAGCAATTTTTTCACTGCGAGTAGTCACAACGATTTTGCTTCCTTCTAATCCCTCAAGAAATGGAATCATCAAAGTCTCCCATTCAGTGTACTTATCATTCCAGACATCGTCTAGAACAATTAAAAACTTCTTCTTTGACAACTTCTCCTCCAAATCGAGTTGAAGAAGATTAAGATCCATGTTATCAAAAGCATAACTACGATCAATACTCCTTAGTATAGTCTGTGTTATCCTGACATGATCAAATGCTTCAGACACACAAACCCATGCTTTGATATCAAAATTCTGTTTCACATAATCACCATTGTACACTAGTTGGGCTAAGGTTGTTTTCCCGATCCCTCCCATGCCCACAATAGGGATGACAGACAATTTATCATTATTATCAGACATGATCTTAATAATATCATCTTTTTCTTTCCCCCTTCCACATACATCAGACATTCTGACACGAGATGTTGACTCAACCCTCCCTGACAATTTTTTATGCTCAACACTGGTTTTCAAACCAAGTGAATCTTTTCGAGCCACAATGAATTCTATTTCAGCAGTAATAGCTTCTAACTTATTGGCCATATCTGTGTCACGCACAGTAAGAGAAGAAGAGGAGAGATTGCAGACCTGGTTATGAGTGTCGAGTATAGTGGAAATGTCATCCATGAAGTCCTCCACTTGATAAGCAGCATCTCTGAGATCATCAAGCCAGTTCCTCACAGCAAGATTGTTGAACTGTTTGAGCTCAACATCATTAAGAACTGAACTTGCAGCATCTAGTGAAGGCATCAAGCGACGAAGTAAGTTGTTGTCAAGCTTCTTTCCTCTGATCAAGTCGAGAAAGTCAGCATTGTGTGGAGTGAGCCTCTCAAAAAGCACTGCAAACACAGCTTGAAGAGCAGCTCCACCCCAAAGTGCAGTGGCCATGCTTAATGTTTTTCTGGATGTGAATGAGTGATAGTTTAGGAGAGACAAGAGTATAGAGCAGTAAGAGTGCTTGGAAATTTGCAGTATTATTGTTTGAGAAAAGGCAGTGGGTGCCAATAATTTCACGAGGTGGTCCATTCCATGCCAAAATGCAGACAAAAGCAAAAGTCTTTGTGCAAATAATTTATTATTTAGTTAATTATTCTTTCTTGCTGGGTTCGTCCTTCCATGCCAAAATGAAGCAACCGGGGAAGGCTCAATGCAAATTAAAAAAGATCCAAAAGGAAATAATTAAATATGTAATACTAGATAAACAAATTTCGTCTTGTTTTCTCATAGTAAAAAGAATGCAGGGATACATTAAATAAAGTATACAAGACGGAATCTTATGACTCATTGTATGGCTTTATTGACAAGAGAGTTTTATTTTCTTCCTCCAATC
>QANZ01047639.1:96824-150473 GCA_003254925.1 Chamaecrista fasciculata
TTGAATGTTCAAATTGGTTTTAAATTTATTATTCTCATTTTTTATTAAAATGTTTTCAAGAAATTATTTTTGAAAGTTTGGACCAAAAACATTTTTTAATTTATTTTCTATTTTTAGTGAAAACAACATTAAAAAATGGGCATTTTTTTTTTGTTCTTTATATTGAAAAGCTTGATTGAGTGGGCTATGGAGAAAAAGTTTATGGAAGCCTGTAGTGTTAAATAGAGGTGGACCCTAATCACTCATATGTTCATTGGTGATGACTTGATTCCTTTTGGTGAAACAAATCATACTGATGCCAATGAGGTTTGGCTCACTTGGTCACCTTCTGCGCATGACAATTGCATGGCTTAGGTTCAATTTCTAGTGATGCCTCATTTTGTGGGTCCTCTGTAAGTACCTTTGTAAGTGCTCTTTGAGCCTGGAGGCCTATCCTAACCTTGAACTGAGGCGCCATCCACTCACCTAAATTTTTAACTACAAAAAAAAATCATAGTGATCAAGAGATGTTTGCAGATATTCTATAAGTGTTAAGGCCATAGAGACAATTTTGAATAAACAAGGCTCTTTTGCTCTAATGGTGCAAACCATAATAGAGCTAAGGAGTTTAGTGAGGAGTTGGGTGTCATAGTATGAGTGTTAAGTGACTTGGGCTAACCTGCCAAGCCAACTCACCAAAATCAACCTAATCTGCTAGCTAGTTTGGATTGGGCGGGCAAGTTGATTTTAGTTAAAAAACTTGAATAAGTTCAACTCAACCCAACCTAACCTGCTGGCCATCAAAATAAAAAAATAAAATTCATTTTTCATTTAATTAAAATTATATTTTGATCTCTCAAAAAATATTAATTTTATAATTTGGTCCATTCATAAATTTTTAATCTCAATTTATTCCCTCAAAAACAAATTGTGAAGGGTCAAATTAAGGGGAAAAAATTAAGAGGGCCAAATTTAAAATATATGTATATATATATATATGAGGAATAAAAGAATAGTATAGGTCAACTCGCCAACCCAACCTAAACCAAACTGCCACTATTTGGTTTAGGTTAACTCAATTATTTTCTTTAGTCCAACTCAACTCAACCTACGAAATAAAATTATAAGCCCGTACCAACTCGCATTAATCCCCACCTAACCCTTAAACGATTGATCTTGAAAGATACTTGGGAGTTCCCTTATTGCACAAAAGGATAAGTAGAGGAACTTATGGCTATGTTATGGACAAGATGAGGTCTAAACTAGCAAATCGGAAGGCTAATACTCTCTCTTTTGTTAATAGGGATACCTAACACATTATGTTCTTTGCTTAATGCCATTTTATGTCATTCAAACGTCTATCATCCCTAGAGGTGTTTGTGATAAACTTGAGCAAATAAGCAAGGGGTATTTTTGTTGGGGATAGTGATGATAGCAAGAAGCCTCATCTTATTAATTACTAGGAGCAAGTCATTAAAGAGAAGAGTTGTGGTGGACTTGGGATCAAAAGGATGCATGAAACCATTTATGGTATACTCATGAAACTTGGTTGGGGCTTGTCCAATTGGAGGGACATTTTGTGGGTTAGAGTGATTAATTAGAGGGAAGTATCTGCGTGGGGAGGATTTAATTCCCATCATTTTAAAAAGAAATTATGTCACTATTGTTTGGAGAGGCATTTGTAGTGTAAAAGGGAAGTTGGAAGATGGAAGGAAATGGCTTGTGGGAAATGGAAAATCTATCAAATTTTGGAGTGATGCTTCGATTGGCAATCTAGGTCCCCTTAATAGTGTGTGAGATGGTTAATTCTAAAGGAGATTGGGACATGAATAGGCTAAGTAATTGCTTACCTAACTCTATTTGGCACAAGATTATTTCCATGTATCGTCCAAGTGAAGAATGTGAGATAAACTTTAATACTTAAAGATTTAATAAGTAGAGAAAATGTACTTTAATCCATAACTTTCAAATAATCTTGAAGAGCTTTCTTTCCCTCTACCCGTCTTCTTTCACTGTTCTCTTAAGGTTGAGTTATCCACTTAGTTCAAATGGTGGCCACACACTGATTTTTCTTAAGGAAGAGAGAAGGGTTTCTAAACCCTATCAACTTTAATGCCTCTTCAGCCGAACTACCATCAAATTGGGCATTCTTCTAATATACATGGTCCATTAGTCACATGAGCCACCCTTAAATATTATTAAAATAATCCAACAAAGAATTGGGGGAAGATGAGATCAATTGGTGTCATTCAAATTTGCTAATAAATCCCTTGTGTATTGGAATGACCTTAAGGAGATTCTAATTGGAGAGCGATTTGGAATTGGGTTGGTCTCTCATCTTGTGAGAATGTTTTTATGAATTCTTAGAAATAACATACTTTTGGACAAATGATGATAGAGTTAATGACCAAATGTAACAGAGTTACGTTTTGGACTAATGATGAAACAAAAGTGATATTTTGAAGACCACTTCGGACAAAAAAAAGAATAGTTTTAGGACTAAAATTGAATTCCCCCTATAGTATGAAGACTAATTTGAGTATTTGACCATTACTTTATGGTTGAAATATTTGTCTCTTATAAGAATCAGAATTACAAATGATTATATGACTAGAATACTCGAATTACATCATGTAAAATGGTCAAGTATTAGTTTTAATTAAACTAGTTTTAAGACAAAAACAAAAGCACAAATCACTTGGCCTCCAAAATCAAATTTAAAAGTATATTTGTATTAATTGGAACACTTAAGTTCTTGACAAATTTATTTAAAGAATTGATTCTATATAACGACTAGAAAGCTCACTTTTTCTATAAAACAATTTCAGTGTTATCAATTATTTAACTGTTAGAACATTACTTTTTGAATATTTCATATAATATAATCAAAATTATAAATGATCCGACGGTTAGAATATTTATTTATTTATTTTTTTTGTAAAACCATCATACATTATTTGAAAACAAAGCAATTTTAAAATAATAGACAAAAACACAATTGACATTGAAAATCAAATTTAAATGTATTTAAAACTCAAGCTCTTAATAAAAAACGTAAAAGTATTTAATATATATTTAAAGGCCTGAAGCCCAAAACACTCACATTTTCTATGAAATAGATTCAATATTATTAATTACATAACCGTTGAAACATGTGAATTTTTTATATAGTGAAGTTAAAATTATAAATGGTACAACGACTACAATATTTGAGCTCTGTGTAAAAATGGTAGTATGCTCAAACTTATGTATAAAATTGTCATAAATAATTTGAAATCAAACGATTTTAAGACAAAATATATAAAGACATAAAGCACTTGAACTCAAGAGTCAAGTTCATGTATTACCAAATAGCAGCATTTACAAGGTCTGAAACTCAAAACCTTACTTAAAGTACGTCAAGTTGCTTATATATCACTCAAATTAAACCAAACATGTGTTAATCATATATTGATGTCTTTATGTAACACTTGGGACACTCAAAAATATCCTAGCAATTGAATTCAAAAGAATTGATTAGTAATTAAATTCAAAAGAATTTATTAGCAATTAAATTCAAAAGAATTGATTATACATCTAATGACTAGAACACTCATGTTTTTTGTGAAACAAATTGAATATTATTTATTACTCAACGTTCGAAACATTTAATTTTTTCTTGAAACTGAGTCAAAATTATAAATGATCAAACGGCTAGAATATACTCGAAATTCCCGTAAAACCGTCATACTTCATTTGAAAACAAACTAATTTTAAAAAAAAAAACCAAAATTCCAAACTACTTGGTGTCATAAATGGTCTTCTTCAACACCCTCTCTCTCTCTCTCTCTCTCTCTCTCTCTCTCTCTCATTGAAGAAGCTCTTACAACATTGAGGTATATATATACAGTATCTTGAACCCAAAGTTTGAATTGAAGTATTCATTCTCTCATTTCTCTTGGTTCAATTCTATCTCAAAATGGGCAAGACAGAGCAGAGAGACTCCAAAGTTGATGCTGCAAGCGCCATCCAAGCTATTCTTCAAATCATCCTAAAGCAAAAACAAACACCCTTCACTCTCAAAGAGGTCCTTCCATTATTACTATTACCATGAAAATAATAATGAGCACTCTCTCTCTCTCTCTCTTGTTAAATCTGTCTCTTTGTTTTGTTTTGTGAATGTTGCAGGAGAGGTTCTGCAACAATGCTTGTGTTAAACGATTTTTGAAAGCAAAAGGAGAAAATGTGAAGAAAGCCGTGAAGCAACTTAGTGCTTGTCTTTCATGGAGACACGCCATGGGCATTGGTAATAAAGTAACCATGGTTAATTAATTTATCTGTCTACTTTCCACCATGGTTTGTTAATCTTATACATATTGTGTTTTGAAAACAGAGAGTATGACAGCAGATGAGTTTACTGCTGAAATAGCTAGTGGGTTTGCTTACGTGACTGGTCCTGACCATGAATCAAGGCCTGTAATGGTAATTTCACGACCCCTTCTGCTTCTTCTTCTTCTTCTTCTTCTTCTTCTTCTTCTTCTTCTTCTTCTTCTTCTTCTCATTTTAGTTTACCTTCAAATTATATCATTATTGATTGATGAATTTGAACTTCTGATTTTGATTGCAAGAACAGGTTTTACGGATGAAGCAAGACTTCTACAAGTTAAATCCTCAGAAACAGTGAGTGATAAGTTATTTATTCACTTGTTTGTTTACCGCATGACAAACAAAAAGAAAATTAAGTTTCATTTCACATCTAGGAAGTATAAAAACTACAATTTTTTTTACTACAATTGTAAATAATCTTGGTTTTTTTCCTTTATTTGCACTTTCAGATTCATTCGTCTACTGGTGTTCACTCTGGAGGTGGCTATTTCAATCATGCCCAGAAATGTAGAACAATTTGTCATGCTCTTCGATGCGAGTAAGTGTACTCAATTTTAGAGAGTCAAAAAAATAAAAAAAATCATAAACAAAAAAAATAAGGGATAATATGGACAATAACCAGATGTCACCGTTTATGCTCCTATAGGAGACATAGTTTCAAAGGGTATTATTGTGATTTGGGGTTTTTGTTTGTTTGACAATCTCTTCAATTAAAGGTCAATTTGAATATCTCTTTAGTTTAATTACTTCCATAAATTATGCTTTTTGATCTTCCTTCCCTCCACCTTTTTCCCACTGCTTAGAATAATATTAGTATTCTGTTACAAATTTAAATATTAAAAACATAGCATATGCGAAAAAAGAAAAGGAATTATAAACTTTTAATGGAGGGCATGTTTGGTTGGTACAGGTTATTACAGGTCACCATCTAGTTTCATGAACATGTTGGTGGAAGCATTGAAAACTGTTGCGGAGTATTATCCAGGGCGGCTACACAAGGCATTTGTGATAGACCCTCCATCGCTTTTTGCTTATATGTGGAAGGTAATTATTCAAAACCCATTTAAATAAACTCCACCAACCAACTCTCTCACACTTCAGTCCTTCGCATTTCTCTTACCTTTTTAAATTATACTTTATTATTATTATTATTATAGTAAACTAACAATTTGGTCATTGAAAGATTGCCAAGTTGACAACTCAGCCTCTGAAAGATTAAAATACATAGTTTAGTCCTTACAAAATTCAAAAGATATATTTCGTAGTTTTATGAATAGACTAAAAAGTATATTGTTTGGTTATTTCAAGGACTAAAGAGTATATTGTTTGAATATTTTAGAGAATAAGCTATGTATCTAATCTTTCAATGACCAAATTATCAACTTGGTGATCTTTTTGAGAATCAATTATTTGTTCGCTTTAATTATTATTATGATTTAATTTTTATTGGTTTAATATATAATATAATTACAAATCCAATTTCATATATATGCTTGTATGGCACAGGGAGTGCGTCCTTTTGTTGAGCTATCAGCATTGATAACGGTGGTAGCGTCGTTGGATTATGAAGAATCACTTGAATCCAACGACTTCTCATCGTGTCCACGAGCGTCGTCCCTTCGATTCAACCCTTCTATCGAGAGATCAACGACTAGGATTGCCTCCTCCTCCTCGTCACGCTTCTCCTTCAATGTCTCTCCTCGTTTTGACACCTCAAAGCCGTGGTACCTCAGTCTAACTGACACATCAACATGCAAGGTTGGCCCCAAACTCGTCTCGCCTCTCGGCGCTCAATCCAACTCACTCGCATTCTCTAGGACGCCACTTCGAGACATCGACGGTGCGAAGTTCATGAGGAAGAGCTCGCTACCGTCCACTTCGATACCACAAAGTGTTGTACAGAGAGAGGCTACTGACCGGGCCCATCAGAGGACCCCACGACCCTCTTTTCTTCAATCGCCAGCTATTTTTTTCCGAAGGGATAAGGATAAGGATAACCATGTCAACAAAAAAAACAAGTCTCGAGAGTCATTTGTGCCATTTTTGTGGATGTATAGGAGGCCGTACGAAGAGATGGTTTATAGGTCAATGATGAGGCCTCCACTAGGTGGCATCGTCTCTATTATCCCTTCTCATATGAAACGACATCATGTTTCGATGTCACAACGTTTCTAACGTATTGTGAGAAAAGTGTGAAATCGACCAGAATTGGTGATCGTATCAGATTAAATTGTTTTTTAATCTTGGTTT
Source organism: Chamaecrista fasciculata (assembly GCA_003254925.1). NCBI lineage: Eukaryota > Viridiplantae > Streptophyta > Magnoliopsida > Fabales > Fabaceae > Chamaecrista > Chamaecrista fasciculata. The sequence continues at coordinate 103,419 of QANZ01047639.1, forward strand.
AATTAATACTTTCATTTCTATGGTTTATATCTATTTTCAATAAAGTCTCTACAATATCAATTTTGTTGTTGGTTATGCTCTTATTTTAAGTTTAATTAATATGCCTATCTTTATAATTTACCTCAATTTTCCATTAAGTCTATGTAGTTTCAATTTTTATAATTGAGTCTTTCTACTTTTATTTCTTGTAATCAAAATTTATTGTTAAATAACGATAAAATTTTGTCACGTAACAATTATCGTGGGAAACAAAAATGATGATTAAACTTGTTTAATATCCAATAAAAATCTCAATCAACAAAAAATTATAATATTTCCCTTTTTGATAAATAATTGTATCTTCTTTGAATTGAAGTCAATACGAAATTTGAAAATCTTTTAGAAATAATATCTTTTGAAAATTAAAGATAATTTTTTTTTCTTGTTGGGAAATGAGTCTAATATCTGGGACGCAGTCAGAGCACTTAGGGTCTCCTATAGACACGTTTGATTTCCATGAATCTTGTCACATGGAATATCACGAGAGCTAGAAGACCCGTTTTCTTTGCCATCTCCATGAAATGAGAAGCTTGAAGAGATATTGGAATTATCATGCTTATTAGATATTGAATAAGCTTAATCATGAGTTTTGTTTGTAATATTGATTTGCTATTTAATGGTAGTGTTTTGATTATAAATCTTTACTACTTAAAAATGTGAGTTAGTGTCAACTTTGTCTTCCTACCCTTTTTCAATCAAATAAATTACACTATCTTCTCTATTTTAAATAAATGAATTGTTCACAAATTTTTACTTTCACAATTGCCCTTCATTAAAATTAGTTTAGTGACCCTTTTTCCGAAACAGTGCAACGATTAGTTTAGTGACCCTTCATCAAATCCATAGATTCAAGACACGATACATAATTTTACCCACCACCAAGCGTCTCCATCTCAAGTTCGTGACTGGACTTTCCCTTGCAATGTAGGTTTTAGTGTTTTAAGACAAAGTTAACCCTTTGGGGAATAGTGTTTTTCATTTTCCTGTATTGTTTTATTTTTCTTGCCAATGTATTTTTTTCCCTATAATATATATATATATATATATATACACACACTTCAATTTCGGTGGGGGAGATCTTGTAATAATCAACCTTCTTCTATCGATATGAAATTACTGCAGCAGGTTGGTTTTCAGTTTAAGTACAATTTTCACTTTCACTTTTTTGCCAATAATTTATTTCCTTCCTTATTTTATTGAAATCAAATAGGTGGTTGATTATTTATTNTATTATTTACTCTTTTAATTTTCACACTTCTAACGATTTAGTCCTTGAATAATAGAATTATACTATTTAGTCACTGAATAACTACAAATGTCAAATCAAACGTTACATACATATTTTTGTGCCCGTTAGGGCAAAGAAAGCCCTTAGTATATATATATATATATATTATTTTTAGATGGTTTTATAATTAAAGAGTTCGAATTTNTTATATATGATATTCTTCTTCTACTCAAGATAATATTTAAGTTTACACCATCCACTTTCTTCTATATACTAATTGATTTCTTTTTGTTGATTTTGTGTGTTTTTAACTAATTTTATATATGATATTCTTCTTCTATCAAGACACTATCATCTCTGTTTTTACTATTCCTCCATGCACAAAATTATGATTTTGTAGCCTTGACTTCTGAAATTTTTTTATATAGCAACTTATCTACTACTGTTTTTTCATTCTTTTATAGGTACATTTAACATCGGGACTCATTGTTCCGTACCATTATACTCTCCATTGTTTCAACCTCTGTTTCATGATCGTGCCTCATTGGATGCCAACTACGTTGTGAATATGTGCATACGGGAGTATATGTCATGGTGTAAGACTTGGATTAGAATTTTGTCTCAAGATGTGTTTGTACATGTGTCCCAAGTAGGTTTTTTTTTTTGTTTTATTCTCCTTTTTATCATTGATTGTTTATTGAGCCATTCATCATTTAGACTATTCTAAATTTTGTATAAATTATTTAATTGAATTGGATATAGAGAAATACATCCAGAAGAAAATTGGATGAGACAAGAGCAACGAAAAGAGAAGAAATGGCAAATTCCAAAACAATTGGAATGGACCATTTTGAAAGGTATTGGTTGAAGTGTTTCTTTAGAATGTGATCCAATTTTTTATAGCTTCATGATCAATCTCCTCTCCATATATCAAACGAGTAAACTCTCAAATTGGTCCCTGGATTATTGGGTCGCTGACAGATTGGTCCCTGATTTATGGAAATTGACAAATAGGTCCCCGAATTTTACAAACATTAGTCAAATTGGTCCTTTTATTAAATCTCCGTTAACCAACACGCTGATGTGGCCGTTAACTACTGACGTGGCACGTTAAGTGCCACGTCAGCAGTTGGAAAACTAAATGAAAAAAAAAACCACCTCTGCATTTACCGCCAAATAAGCGCCACATAAGCATTAATAATAAAAAAAAATTCATTAAAAATCAAATAGGTCCCTAAATTAAATTTTTTTTTCAAAAAAATAAAATAAAATTTTTTCTAACCCTAACCCTAACCGCACCACACCCACCCACACCCATACCCCCAATCCTAACCCTTGAACCACACTCACACCCAAATCCAAACCCCTTGAACAACACCCACACCCAAACCAAAACACTCAAACCACCCANAATTAATATAGCGGGTGCAACGCACAGAACACCACTAATTTATTAAAAAAAGTTATGATAATCAAGTGAAAAAAATATCCAAAACAATAAAGAAATAAGATGGATATCTAAAACTAAAGACGACTTGCGTTTTATACCAAAAACCCCAAACCAAAACATTCTTTAGGTTCAGAGTGGCTTTTCTTTTGTTTTTATTTGCTTACTGGGTTACAATTGAGCAGCCCAAATTCAGGCCCAATAAAAGCCAAGGATTTAGTTGTCACCATATGCAGTCAACACTCAAGAATCGTTGTGAATGCCAAAAAAAAAAAAACAATCGTTGTGAAGAGTGAATTTCATTACTTCCCGATACTCCACTAGATTCGCGTGGGAGTGAATTTCCACTGCGAGCTAGTTTTCATTGGTGTTCTTCAATAGCAGAACCATGGCGATTGAGGAAAGATGGTGTATGGTAACCGGAGGACGGGGCTTTGCTGCTCGGCATTTGGTAGAAATGCTAATCCGACACAATATGTACTCTGTTCGGATCGCCGATTTGGGACCTAAAATTGAACTTGAACCCGCTGAAGAATCGGGAATCCTCGGTGAAGCTTTACGCTCCGGTCGTGCCCAGTATATTAGTATAGATCTTCGTAAGAAGGCTCAAGTACTTAAGGGTAGCTCTTTCTCCTTTGTCACTAAAACTTGAGCACAAGTACATTTTGGGCTTTTTATAATTGCTGATTTGTCCTTGCAGCATGCGAAGGAGCTGAGGTTGTGTTCCATATGGCGGCTCCAAACTCTTCCATTAACAACTTCCAGCTTCATCATTCAGTCAACGTCGAAGGTAAGTGTTTTTCTGCCTACGTGTTTCGGAAGATCAAGCTGTTTCATATGATGTTTTGAATCTGACGGAAAAATTCCTTCTGAAGGGACAAAGAATGTCATCGATGCTTGTGTTGAGCTAAAAGTGAAGCGACTTATCTATACGAGTTCTCCTAGCGTGGTCTTTGATGGGGTTCATGGAATTATCAATGGAGACGAATCATTGCCTTATCCTCCTAAGGTACTACTTACTTCAGCAAGTTTACATAAATTGCTGCTTATATCAGTTTCTTCCTGTCAAGGTCCAGGGTGATTCAAGACTTGGGATTTATTCCTCTGTGGGAGATGATCGGTTAATCAAACAACTGTAGATTTTTTTTTTTAATTTACATACATATTTAATTTTTCCGGATGGGTAAATATTAGTGCAATGACGTGGCTTTATACTGCATTATACTGATTTCAGCACAACGATCATTATTCTGCAACTAAAGCAGAGGGTGAGGCATTGGTCATTAAGTCTAATGGGACTGGTGGGCTTCTGACATGCTGCATTCGCCCTAGCAGCATTTTTGGGCCTGGAGATAAGCTTCTAGTGCCTTCATTAGTTGAGGCAGCAAGAGCAGGAAAATCCAAGGTAAATGTCGTTGTTTCTCCTATTGATTTAATTCTGTTTGTCGCTGACCCATTATTCTGATAGCATAATGCCACATACAAGTCATTCAGTAATTGAATTATGGTTTCTAGAAGGCACAAATGTATTTTTTGTAGGATTGAAGTACACACTAGGTAAAATCTCTGTAAGGTGTGTTTCATGCTCCATATCCTCTGTTGTGAAGTTAAACAACATGGCAACAGCGAGCCTTTGCTATAACTCTGCTGTTTTATTAGTTGTCAGTTGTCACTAGTCTTGTGATGTGTTGAATCACACTGACTCATGGACAAAATCGTGGTTAGGTTATGATTTGTTGTGCACATAAGAGTCCTGGTAAATTTCTAGTACTTCCTAGTTTCAACCGTTGAGCAAATGATTAAACTAATCCTCAAGAAGACCTATTAGACGAGTCAGAACCTATCCACATAAATTAAATGGAACTGGACTGGTGATTCTATGCATTGGACGACACTTACTGATGGATGAAACCCTGCTTAGAGTATATATATATGTACACTTATAGTCCTGGAAAATCTTGCACTTTTCAGTGCTTCAGCTAATAACTGGAGACGTTATAATTTAATCTTTGATAGGACTTATCTAGGTGATTCAGAAAGTATCCACAAATTGAAAGAAATTGGGCTAAGACCAAGTGAAATTCAGGCGCTTCATTACACTAGAAAGATATGGAGGTACTCACAAAAATGGGCACATAGTTATATGCTTGAGTAATTACTTACTAGCAGAATCTTTCTTCAGTAAAGCTTATTTTTCATGTCTTGATATATATTTCTCTCTTGACCAGTTCATTATTGGTGATGGCAATAACCTTTATGATTTCACGTATGTTGAAAACGTGGCTCATGCCCATGTATGTGCTGAACGAGCTCTAGCTTCAGAAGGGATAGTTGCCGAAAAAGCTTCAGGGCAGGTGCTTTAAAAATATTTCAGTATTATTTATTCCGTATGTTCTCGTCTCTGGATGTATATAAAGAAAGATTAACAAGATTGAAAGCAAATCATTGGCTACCAAAATAAGTGCACTGTGAATTTCTCCTACCAAAGGGAAAAAAAAAAGTAATCAGAATATTTTGCATGTTAAGTTAGAAATTGCAGCAGTGACTGCAATGCTTTTGTCTCTAATGAATCTTCATTTTGTAGGCATATTTCATAACAAATATGGAATCTATAAGATTTTGGGAGTTTATGTCACTCATTCTGGAAGGTCTCGGTTATCAAAGGTAGTTTCTTTTAACTATGTTACTCTATGTTATATATTGCTTGACCTTGTTAGGACAATCTTCTGTCCTTTTTTTTTTTGGAATTTCCCATGCCATTCTTGCATTGCCAATTTTATTGCTCTGTTCATAGTGAAACAGAAATGCAGCCACTGTAGTGTTTTCATATTATTAAAATTTTTTTTATGACTATTATTTACACATCACAACATTGTGCATCCTTTTTTTTTACCATTTTATTCCGCTGATCAAAAGGTAGATTTAAGCAGAACTTTGAAATCCTGCATTAGTCTTTGGGCACTACCCAATCACTACTATAGGTTTTGGAATTCTTATTGATGTTGTAGTTATTATGATTTGACATGTTTATGGATTTTAGTCTCACTGATGAGAATAATGGCTCCTTATTTATAGTCTACAAATAAAGGATTTCTTCATTTTCTATGTTTTTCAAGAGTTAGGATATAAATATATAGTTATGGCACTATCAATGTCTTTTCTTTGTTCTCTGAGTTGATGTAGTTTGCAGGCCACGTATAAAGATCCCTGCCTTTGTTGTTATGCCAATTGCACATATGGTGGAGTGGACATATAAGCTACTAGGTCCATCTGGGATGAAGGTTCCGCAGTTGACACCCTCAAGAATAAGACTCCTGTCTTGCAGCAGAACTTTTAATTGTTCGAAAGCAAATGATCGCCTTGGCTACACACCCATCATAACACTTCAGGTTCTATAATGTTTCACCGTAGTATCAGAAATATAAACTAATTTTCTTCAAAGATGCACATCATTTATGCCTCATCAAGATGCTTAGTTGTTTATTGTTATACAAATTTCAAGGAGCTTCTGTGGAGTCGATAATTTCATGCATGTTCCTGTCATCTATATTCCATATTCGATTCTTACTTTGAAAAACTTGAAAAAAATTTCTAATTGTGAAGCCCGTGGGCAATATTGAGTAAAGAAATGGCTATATGATGTGGCTTCTACAATGGCTTGTATGTAGTGCACAAATCTAACTATGGATTGTGTAGTCTTAATTCTTTCTTGTGAATTTGACTGATAATGATGGGGGTTTTCCTGCAGGAGGGTCTGCAAAGGACTATTAAATCATATTCGCATTTAAGAGCTGAAAATCAGCATATTACTAAAAGAGTAGGGCCTTCCAAAGCTTCCATATATCTGGGAAGTGGTAGAGGTATGCATAATACACTTAACTTGTCCAAGTTCTTTCTTTCAGAAATCTGGATTGCCATTTAGTTAGATGTTGGTTTGCATTTGTCCTATAGGAGAATGCTGAATGCCGCCTTTAATTGCCATTAGGCAAATTGCTGCCACTCTTACATTACATTCGCCCATACTGCCATGTTTCGGTCACTTAGTTTGCCTTGTGAGTAATGTTATAGATTGTGAACAACATAGTGTTAGACATTCTAGGAATATTGCATTTAATTTAGGATGAATAGATTAGGTACAATTCTGACTTATGATAGGAAATGCAGAAGTGAGAAGTCATAGGGGAGGCTTAAAGTTGCAGGCTGTATTCTTTTTTCCTTTTTTGGACAATGCAGTCTGTATTCATTACAACGTATTCTATATATTTAGATCTTAAGTGATCTGTTAAATGGTAACATTGAAGTTAAGCTGAAACCTTTAAGAAGCCATGGGCGATAATTGGGTTCTTAAGTCTAGGTAGTAATCTAGAGTTATGGCACCTGCTCTCTATACATATATAGGGATCTAAATTCTTTGTTGATCAGAGATCCTCCTTGTAGTGTCGAATTACATGATATATAGTGATAAAAAAGCTATAGTTAGAAACACCAAACCTGATTCGGTAATATTAGGCATCACACTGCATTTGATTTGATGCATTTTTCTCCTTTTCTTTTTCTTGATAAAAAAGCTAAACCAAAGGTCTTATAATTGTATAGATACAACTTGTTCTTTAGTATAAAATATAATCACTTTTTGTTTTTAGTCTGGTTGAAGATGGTCCATTTGAGAGCACCTTAGGTCCTTATGGTATGCTTACAATTTATTTGCTGAATTAGCAGCTTCAAATCTAGTTTATTCATCTGTAGCCGGTAGGTATTATTCACTTTACAAAATTTACGTTGTTGGCTTTTGCAGTTGCTGACACATTGCTCTGGAAGGATAAAAAGCAAACTGTCACTGCTTTGTTAGTCCTGTTCGCAATATACTACAACTTCATTGCATCTGGGTCAACCTTACTTACTGCTCTTTCAAAGCTTCTATTGTTCTCATCGGTCTTTTTATTCATTCATGGCATACTACCTGAAAAAATGTAAGTACTCAGTGTATTTTTGAACATGTCAAGATGTCAACTTGAATATATTGTTATATACATGTATGGCAATGTATAACATAATATTTTTATAATTTAAGCCTCTTTGGCTCCTTGCCTTCTTTTAGTTTCTATGACTTGGAGGATATTTTAGCCTCCTCAGTTGTACCTTTCTCTCCTCTCGAATGAAACCTTTTTTGGTTATTGCATTATGACTAAAACGATGACATAATTGATGATCCTATAATTAGAAGCTTTAAAGTTTGGATTCTGAAGATAAATGCTAAAAATAATTAGTACTATATGCTTGTGCAGACTGGGATATACAATTGAGAAAATACCTGCATCTTCATTTCACTTATCAGAAGATAGGTCACATCAAGTTGTTCTCTCTGTGGCCTCATCATGGAATTTTACTGTCAACGTTCTGAAATCCCTTGCAGCTGGGAATAATTGGGGGTTGTTCCTTAAGGTATATAACTGAGTATGTATACTGTTGCATCGCTTATTTCTTTCTTGCTATATTGCTTTCTACAAAATATAAATATCTTGGACTGTAATGACCAGAGGTTGTAAATTTTTAGAGACATTCCTAAAAGATTTTGAAGCAATTTTTCTGATTACAGCCTGAAGACTTATCTGGAATTAATACGAATATGCTGTCAATTTCTGTCCTATGTTCTTCAAACTATTTAAGTTGCATATGCGACTGCTGAGTAGCTTCTTCCTTTATCTGATGTGCTGACACGTGTCATTGCTCTGGTGATCAATAGGTTGCTCTCTCTCTGGTCATTCTCAGCTTCCTTGGAGCCTTTTCACTTCGGAACTTATATGCTATAGGTTTGCTGTCTCTCATTCTCCCTCTCTCTGTGCATTAATGTCCTGAAATGAATTTTTCTCCATATAAATCCATGGAAAAATCTAAGTAGGCTTGGACATGGTTGCCTCCTTTTAATTCATTCAATATCGACAATGAATAAAATTGTGACAGGTGCTCAACATCAAATTTGGGATTTTGGATACGAGAAACAAGTCACAGAATTTGGTTAATTTTGAATCATGCATGAGACATTACAAATTTGAAATTTACATGGCACTTTTTTGGGAAAAAGGAAATTGTTTTAAATTAATCTTTCATCATAGAGTAAATATGTAATTTGGTTAATTGGAATTACTCAAGTTTAACGAGTTAAAACGTTGCGAGCTATATATCTATAATTTGACTTGAAATCAGAAACTACATTGAATCGCTTTTGACTTGGACAAATGAATTAGTGGTTGTGCTTTTATTTGGCGCTGCCATTTACCTGTTTGTTTCTCATTCATGGGGTTGGGGCCTGAATGACAACGTAATACTGGCTTCTTATTATTAGTTGTTTCTCCTCGTGGTTACAGGACTTACGTTTGCATTCATAGCTTTCTACGTGTATGAGAAGAAGGAAGAGGACATCGATGCCATATTTGTGAGAACACGAAAATTCGGGTTCAAGATGAAATCTGATTTTGCTGGGAGGTTTCTTTCTTCTAAGAAGATTGATTGATTGATTGATTGATAGCTTGTAGCCCCATCATCTTTTTTGTTAGCTAAAGTTGGAAGCTGCCTCTTCGTTTGCCCTTGGAGCTTTTTGTTTGATTGTATGACAAATCTAATTGAAATGTAAACCTAAATTGTTTCTTTTTGATAGTTTCAAAGTTCATTAAACCAGTTGTACTCATTGTTATAGGAATTAGAGTGTTGGAGCATAGTCAGATGTTCCTTGCCCTTGGGCCCCCGGCTGATTTAATTAGTGCTGTATTTATATTGTACTACTACTGCTACTATGCTTCATGAGTGTTTCTTGTTTCTTTTGATTTCATTGCCAACCTTTCGATTTAGATGGGTATTTTAAGGCTATGTTTGAACGAGGTACCAAAGGAGAATTGAATGGAATGAAGTAGTCATCTTAAGATATGTGTTTGGATGGGTTTGTGAGGATGGAATGGAAGAGCCTTCCAAGTCCTCCCTATCCATCCAAAATCTCATATTTGTTGTGCCCCAAATTAGGAGAACATGAGAAGAGTGGACTATACTCAAAAGACAATTATATCTTTTTTATTTTATTAAAATTGTAATGTTATCCAACTTTTATATTAAACAAACATAATTATAATGGGTAATATTGAGAAAAAAATAAATCATTCAATTCCATTCAATTAATGGTCATTTCTTTTTATCCTCACCGAACCTCCGAAACATAACCTATTTTTTTTCCACTATATGAAGGATAATGACTAAATGGGTGCCGTGGGAGGAGATAAAAAGGGCGAGTACCAAGTAATTTAAGCTTTTCATATGATTTATTGTGTCACCTTTATAAAATGGATATTTCACCTTTTAAATATTTTTCCAGTATTATATAAAAGAAATACTGATTCAAAAATACAAAATCACATGTAACAACATAAATAAATATTATAAAAAGGTCAAAAGTACAAATTTAGTTGTTGTGTTCCCAATTTGGTATTATATCTTCTTTTGTTTGAATTTTGGTCCCATATTTTTGTAAAAGGTCCTAGTTTGGTCCCATATCATTTTTTGTCTCATATTTTTTGGTCAAGTTGCAGAATTAGTCTTATATCTTTGCAAAATGATCAACTATTAGTTGATCCTTTTGCAAATATATGAGATCACTTTTGCACTTAGCCCAAATATATAAAACCAGTTCTATAACTGACCTAAAGATATGAGACCAAATTTGTAATAAAAAAAATATGAGACCAAATTGAAAATTGATCCAAAAATATGAGACCGAAAGTGTAACAAAAAAAGATGCAAATGGGGAATTCGACAAAAGATATTAGACTAAATTAGGAGTTTAGCTTTGAGCAAAAAAAAAAATTAGGAGTTTAGCCTTATAAATATATGGTCAAAGTGCACTTTTGGTCCCATAACTTATGCTTAAGTCTCAATTTGCTCCCATAACTTTTTTTGTTGCACTTTTGGTTCCATTTCTTTGCAAAAGGTTGCAAATTTGGTTCCGTATCACTTTTGGTCCCATATCTTTTGGTCAAGTTATAGAATTAGTCTCATATCTTTACAAAAAGTTTCACCATCAGTCTCACTTGATTTAAATATGAGATTAATTATGCACCTGACTCAAAGATGTGAGACAAATTTTACAAACTGACGAAAAGATATGGGACAAATTCTACAACCAGCCCCAAAGATATGGGACTAAAAGTGCAACATGAGACCAAATTTGCAACCTGAGCAAAAGATATGGGACTAAAAGTGCAACAAAAAAAGTTATGGGACCAAATTGAGACCTAAAAAACAGTTATGAGACCAAATTTAGACTTTGCTTTTCTCACCATTTTATTACACGTCTTTACCCTCAGATCCATTGGTGGTAACAATACCCTAATATTTGGAGCGTCGTCTACCTCGCTTGCTGAGTGCTAACATAACTCTGCGCCGCACTATCTCTCAGCGACTCTGTTGTTGGCTAGCACCAGGAACACCTTCGAAACTAATGTTTTTTCCGCACTTATGCCTGGAACCCTAGAAATTACACATTCTAATTCTATTCTTTTCATGATAAGTCTCCGCCAACGGAAGAAAACCTTGTAGTTTAAGCAATACTTTTCAGTGTTTTGTGCCCAGTCATGGCGGACGTAATGGTGATGAATGAGATTGAGGCAACAGCGTCGCGGCTTGGAGTCGATCTTTCTACCATTGATCTGGATTCTATTCGCCTGCCGCCAGGCGATGATTTTGGCATCCTCAGGTTTTCTGCTGCTTTTTTTTTTTTTTTTTTTTTTTTTTNAGGTTTTCTGCTGCTTTTTTTTTTTTTTCTGGCCCTTTTCCTTACCTATGTCTTCTTCAATACTGAAATAGATTGGTAATACAACGAAAATTAAATCTTACCCTGCTAACTATTTTAGCATTACGTACGGTTGCTTATATCGTTGTTAAATATAAAATGTGTAAAGGTAACAAAAGAGTAGAAGACTTCAGCCAGATATTTTTCATTGAATGTTGCGTTTTAAAAATGAGAGGATCGGCGCGCAAAAAACTTTCTTGATGAATGGCTTCATTCACAATGCCAAGTTACTTAATATTAGTATTCTTCCCTCCCCCAACCAAATAATCATAATTAGATATTGTTATGTGATTGCTGAGTGAAATGACCCTCTGCTAGGCCAAGCTTTCTTCATGTGTTTTATTCCGTCGTTTTTTGAATGGAAATTGGTGCTAACAATAGTCTAGCTTTAGACTTATCAAGTTTGTATCATGTTCTGATTCTGTTTTACTTTCGATTGCATAGTGATGACGAGGATATATCCCAGGAGGAAAGTCTGGAGTTTGACTCTGGATTCAGCAACATTATCGTTGTGGATAATCTTCCAGTTGTACCTCGGGAGAAGTTTGAGAAGCTTGAAGGTGTAATTCGTAAAATTTATAGTCAGATTGGTGTGATCAAAGAGGATGGCCTTTGGATGCCTGTTGATCCTGCTTCTGAGAAAAGTTTAGGTTACTGCTTCATAGAGTATAATACTCCTCAGGTATATAGGTGTCAAAAGAAAAACAATATTTTTTAAAATTTCTTATGTAATAACTACAGTTTATTAGCAATATATTTTATTTTTTTCCCTCATTTGTAAATATTCTTCAGTATATTAAGTTATTGTAGTGTTTTCATTTTAGGAAGCTGAACTTGCTAAAGAAAAGACACATGGATATAAGTTGGATCGAGCTCATGTGTTTTCAGTGAACATGTTTGACGAGTTCGACCGATTTATGAAAGTTCCAGATCTGTGGGCTCCTCCTGAATCAAAGCCATATGCTCCAGGGGTAATGTTCTAGATCAGTTCTATAGCATTTTATTGTTGTCTTGTTGTTTTAATTGTCCTCTAGATCTAGATTTTGTGATAGGAAGGAATCTCAAGCTTATTCTTTACTATGCTTCTTTATGGAACTCTAAATATACGTGTTAGTTGTTGGGCACTATGAGTTGTGTGCACGTATTTGCTTTATGTGTATGTTTTAGTGGCTTTTTCTTGGGGCTTTTCACGTAACCTTATAGTATAATTTCGAGCCAGTTAAAAATGTTTATCTTTTCAATATTTGTGAGGCAGTTTAGTTTTGTACCTTTCACAGGAAAATCTTCAGGATTGGCTTACTGATGCAAAGGCACGAGACCAGTTTGTGATTCGTGCTGGTTCTGATACTGAGGTTTTATGGAATGATGCAAGGCATTTGAAGCCTGATCCTGTCTACAAGCGTACCGTGAGTGGAAATCATATTTCAATAATCTGTTATAATTATCAATGCTTTCTTATTCCCCCTCCCCCCAAAGAGAGGTATATTTCCCCCAGTGTTGATATCCGATGTGCATTACAGTTTTGGACTGAGAGTTTTGTGCAATGGTCCCCTTTGGGCACATATTTGGCAACAGTTCACCGACAGGGGGCAGCTGTTTGGGGAGGTGCTGCGACCTTCAATCGTCTCATGCGATATGCTCATCCTCAGGTTTTATTTTTATTTATTTTTTTTGTTCGTTTTGGATTTAATTAGTATTTCGTTTTGGTTTCTCTTAATGGTAAATTATATCGTAGATATATTAATTGCAGGTGAAGCTCATTGATTTTTCTCCTGGTGAGAAGTATCTGATAACTTATAGCAGCCATGAACCAAGCAATCCTAGAGATGCTAATGTGAGTTCTATCTCCTCTGTTCATTGTTTTATTATGAGTTAATGGCACCATTCCTAATATCAATTTCTTTATAGAGGGTCGTCATAAATATATTTGATGTGAGGACTGGTAAAGTGATGAGGGACTTCAAAGGAAGTGCTGACGACTTTGCAATTGGAGTTACTGGTGGTGTCACAGGGGTGTCATGGCCTGTTTTCAGGTACTATTCTCCCCACCCCCTCTTTTTTTTTTTTTGGGTTAAGATCCCTGCTTTTCTTTTTAAAGCTTAAGTATTAGTGTTTTAGAATCTCTCAGACCTAACAAATTGACATGATTATTTTTGCAGATGGGGTGGCGGTAGAGATGATAGGTACTTTGCAAGGATGGGGAAAAATGTAATCTCTGTATATGAAACAGAGACATTTTCTCTTATTGACAAAAAGTCATTAAAGGTTGAAAATGTAATGGATTTGTGCTGGTCGCCAACTGATCCAATTCTTGCACTCTTTGTTCCTGAGATGGGTGGTGGTAACCAGCCTGCTAGGGTAAGTGCTGTTGTGTGGAACTACCTCTTAGGATATTGAGCTTGGTTGGTTCTTTTAGCCCATTGTCTCTGATCAATCGTTTTAAATTTATGTTCTGCTTTGGTGTATGTGTAGGTTAGTCTTGTTCAAATCCCTGGTAAAGAGGAACTCAGGCAGAAGAACCTCTTCAGTGTTAGTGATTGCAAGATGTACTGGCAAAGCAATGGCGACTACCTTGCTGTTAAGGTAGATCGATATACCAAGACCAAAAAAAGCACGTATACAGGCTTTGAGCTTTTCCGTATAAAAGAGCGTGACATACCCATAGAAGTTTTGGAACTTGAGAATAAGAATGACAAGATCATTGCATTTGCTTGGGAGCCTAAAGGTCATAGGTTTGCGGTTATTCATGGTGATAACCCTAAGCCTGATATCAGCTTTTACTCTATGCGGACTGCTCAGAACACAGGCCGGGTTTCAAAGCTTGCTACTTTGAAAGGCAAGCAAGCAAATGCTCTTTTTTGGTCACCTGCAGGTCGGTACATTGTTCTTGCTGGATTGAAAGGCTTCAATGGACAACTGGAATTTTATAATGTTGATGAGCTTGAAACCATGGCAACTGCTGAACATTTTATGGCAACAGATATTGAATGGGATCCAACTGGAAGGTAAAATTTTAAGATTAAGTTTTGATAATAAAGGCATTAATTAAATCTTGTCTCAAAGAGCATACTTGTCTATGGTTGTTCAGTATTTGATTTTTATTATGGTGACTTTGTTGATGAACTATTATTATTTTGTTTATATTTATTTTACCTATTTCATGCTGTAGATATGTTGCAACTTCAGTGACTTCAGTTCATGAAATGGAAAACGGTTTTAATATATGGTCTTTCAATGGCAAGCTTCTCTATCGTATACTGAAGGATCACTTCTTCCAGGTATTTCATCATCCCTAGCTTGAAACTTTGTTAGCCGTAGAATTACAATGGTGGAAAGAGCAATATGTATTTGTCACGTTTAGCTGGTCATTGTCACACGGGTGAAAAATTTGTTGATATAACCCTTTTTATGTTCAAGTTATTTTGGCTTTGGAAACAAATATCTTGACCATTTTGTATAGTTCTGTAGCTAGTCTTCAATTCTAACATTGATTAATCCCATGATCTCTCTCAAATACAGTTCTTATGGCGACCAAGGCCACCATCCTTCTTGACTCCAGAGAAAGAGGAAGAAATTGGAAGGAACTTAAAGAAGTATAGCAAGAAATATGAGGCAGAAGACCAAGATGTGTCGTTGTTGCTGAGTGAGCAGGAGCGTGAGAAGCGTAGGATGTTGAAAGAAGAGTGGGACAAGTGGGTCAACGAATGGAAGCTGTTGCATGAAGATGAGAAGTCAGATAGACAGAAGCTTAGGGACGGTGAAGCCAGTGACGAAGAAGAGGAATATGAGGCTAAGGATATCGAAGTCGAGGAAGTGGTTGATGTATCAGAGGAGGTCCTTCCTTTTGAATATGGGCAAGAGTGATTTTTATACCAAGTTATTTAAGTTAAGCATTTTTTTTATCCAAACCCAATTTTGTAGTAATTTTGCGTCATGAATATTTTTTTTCTTGCATTCTTCAGCGAGTCGCCTTTGATAAATTCTTTGAAGGTTTAGTTTTTTTTTTTTTTTTTATATAGCCTGTAATGTAGTTAGTTAAATTGTTCAAGTAGTTTCCGAGGAATGAAAATTTTATAATTAAGTTATATTTTAAATTTTGTTCTTGTTACCAAAAAACTGTTTAAAGCTATATCGTTAACAAATTCTATCACTACACACTCCAAAAAAAATACATGGAAATTTTGCTGATTGTGAAAGTTTGTCTTAACATAAGAAAACTTAAAGTAAGCTGTGGACAAGCTCAAACCAAAAAGAAGCATAAAGCCAAAACCATATTCTCATGCACTGTCCGCTAATATCCCCACTACATGAAATGAACCACCAGCTCAAAACATGCATTGCCTACGCGTGCATGATCACGATTCTCCTCCGAAGTTCAGAATAAATATTTGCTGACATCCATGATTGTTAAAAACATATAGTATAGGACGAATTCATTCCGCAATTGAAGCATATAGACACCAGTTTCAAGCCAAACAGGATCCCCTTGCTGAACCACAGTTATGTATCCATTCCCAAAAGTTAGATCTTTCATGCCCATCACTGACACTAACAAGAACATGATAACTTCTACTTGAACCAATGACGGCATCACCGTTCGGCAGAACTATTTTTTCTCAGGCCACCAAGTATATCTTGAGAAGCCAATCTCCTGACAGCTGAAGCAAAACCAATAGCAGCTCTAGATGAAAATGAAGAACTAGACTTGGAAAAGAGCATGTTGTCCTTCCTATGTTGGACAGTATCTGCAGCAAATTATCTGGCCATCTGGTGATCTTAGTGCAGGAAATGCACTGAGATTGGGAGGTGAAAGCTGACAGAGCCTTTGAATTAAGATTCTGGTTGAAATTACTATTGACTTGAAGTTACAAATGCCAAAAACATGAAAGTAAAGATTGTTTGTAGCTTCAGAAGGATGATTATGAAATGAACATATCATAGTGTTATTTGATCATATAACCGTATCGTATCACTAAAGTCGAATTTGAGTCTTCTCACACCTTTATGGGAGCCGGCTCTTCCCTGCCAAATGAAGGGAAGTTTGGGGTGTGAGAAGAGTTGTTAAGACCAAGGGACTTATCTTGTCCCATGACCTCGAAGTTTGGGGTGATATGATCGGGGAGCTGACATTGCATACAACTCATGATGGAGACCCAAGGTGATCAGAGAAAGTCAATTTGGAAAAATAGGTAAAAAGAAGGGAGACTATTGTCACCAGTGATCACCACAAGAGCAGATCCCGCTTCTGAAATGATGAAATCGATTTGCATCTCTTATGACAACCTCTCGCTCGAAAACCTTTGATATATATTTGATTGCATTATGGCAATCTCTACAAACCCTAAGGTTTTTAATTACCCTTATGGTGGCGGACGGCGGAGTTTTCATGAGACCATAAGCTATTGCTAGCTTCTCACTATGATAATATAGAGCGCGCTCTTTTTCCTCTTCTTCTATATCAACAAGTACAAAGTCAGTATCAGGAACGTATCCTTCTTCTTTGATCTTCTCCATCATATACTCTACCTTATCATATATCATATTAGTTTCTTCATGTGATTTATCGCCAGCTACAAATAAATGCACCTTATTCTTCACGTCTACCCAACTAAATCCCGGATCCTTTTTTACGTTTACCCTTTTCATCATATTTCTAGCACTCGTTACATTGTCCCACTGGTTAGCAGCGGCATAGATATTGGATAGAAGAACATAAGCTGCTGAATCAGATGGCTCCAATGAAAAAAGCTTTTCTGCCACACGTTTTCCTGTCTCTTTATCACCTTGGACCCTACAAGCATTAAGCAAAGTCCTATACATTGAGGCAGACGCTTCGAAGGGCATTGATAGCATCACCTTTTCAGCTTCATGAATATGCCCTGCACGGCTAAGGGCGTCAACAAGACAAGAGTAATGCTCAACCTCAGGTTCAATGCCATAATCTTTTTGCATGGAATAAAAATTTTCGTAGGCTTCAGATACCAAACCAGAATGACTACAAGCAGAAAGGACCCCAATAAAAGTAACTTTGTCTGGCGTTATACCCCTAGATTTCATTTCTTTGAAAAGGTAAAGCGCTTCTTCAGCATTTCCATGTTGAGCTAATCCTACCAACATTGCATTCCACAAGGCAATACGCCTAATGTTCATTCTTTTAAATAGGCCATAAGCATCTTCTATGTTCCCACACTTGGCATACATGTCAACAAGTGCAGTCATGACATAAGGATCCATAGCACAATTCAACTTTATCACATTGGCATGAATTTGTTTCCCCTGTTCCAATGCTGTCAAAAGCGAGCTAGCCTTGACAAGGGTAGCAAAGATATACTCATCAGGTTGCACACTAGCAAGCCTCATCTGATGGTAAATGAAAATAGCATGTTCCTCGTCTCCATTTTCCACACATCCTGAGATCATAGCAGTCCATGCAACATTGTCAGGCACGGGGATCTCATTGAAAGCTTTCTCAGCATCTTTGAGTTCTCCGCATTTCAGATACATGCCTAGAATACCACTAATGACAGGTAAATCAAAATTGAACCCTCTTTTTATGACAATAGCATGAATTTGTTTCCCTTGTTCAAGCGCCACCAAGCACCCAGAGGCTTTAGCTGCATTTGCCATTGTAATCTGATCTGCACTCTCTCCACTTTTATGTAGTAGACTGAAGAGCCTTAAAGCTTTGTGATTGTCATTGCTCGCTATGTATCCAAACATCATAGCATTCCAAGTTCCCAAATCAAATTCATCTCGATTTTGAAATAGGAACTCTGCCTCCTCCATCATTCCACTCTTAGAGTAGACATCAATTAGAGATGTCGAAACAAATGAATCAGAGACAGTACCCATTTTAATTGAATGAACATGAATCTGTTTGCCAAGGTGGAAGCCTTCTTCAAGAGAGGAGCAAGCACGCAAAACACTTGCAATAGTGAATTGATCTGGCATTAGGCCACTGCGTAGAAAATTGATAAACAGGCCTACAGACTCTTCCTCTAAACCACTCGAAGCACAACCAGATATCATCGTGTTCCATGATATTAAATCCACTTCTTTCATATGATTGAACATTATTCTTGCATAGTAAACAGAATCTGCTTTTGTGTACACGTTGAGCAGACTATTTGCAACAGAGACAACTTTGTCCAGCCCTGATTTCACAACTATGCCATGAATCTGTTTTCCCAGCTCAAGATGGTTTATACTTGCAACCACAGAAAGAATCACAACTACCGTCAGGCTATCATACGTTACTCTTGATCTTATCATATCTACAAAGCAACCAATAGCTGTCCAAGCTTCACCTGCTCGACGATAATCAGACAATGTCTTGTTCCACAAGATCACATCAGAAGCATCGTCAAAGGGAAACAATTTTGTCATGTAAGCTTGAAGCTGATGTAACTGCATTTCAAATTCAAGTTTTCTTATGCCCATAAGAAGAGTGCGGATGCTAATGCCATCCGGACGTAGCCCACTTCCATGAAACGCAGAGAAGAGAAGCAGTGCTTCTTCCTCAAGACCAGTTTCCACGTAAGCCTTCAGCATGACGTTCCATAATACAACATCTCTTAAAGGCATTCCATCAAACAATATGCGGGCCTCTCTAATTCGTCGAAATTTAGAGTATATATTCACCAAAGCCCCAGCAACAAATACATCCCATTCCAATCCAATCTTAACAGCATACCCATGAACAGCCTCTGAAGTCCAGACATAACCTGAGAGCAAACACAACTTTAACAAAGGGGCCAAGGTATGACGACTTGTCAAAACTACAGATTTACGAAGAAGGCGGAAAAGGTGAAAACCCTCCTGAATATGATCAGCCTCGGTGTTTCCAGCATCCGCATATGCAGCGAGAATGGAGTTCCAAGTAACAAGGTCTCTTTCAGGCGTTACATCAAACAGCCTACGTGCTAATTGTAGCGACCCACATTTGGTATACATGGTGATGAGATTGTTGGTCAAAAAACGATCTGGACATGGTTCTGATTTCAGAATACACGCATGTACATACTTTCCAAGCAGCAAGTTGGAGGTGGTAATGGCATCGCGCAGAACAGAAAACCATGGAGAAAAGGATGAAGAACACGATGAAAATGGAAAGGAGCGAAGAAGGTAAGAGTTGCAAAACGATGGTAAGGGATTGGTGATGACAATAGCGGCTCTGGGAATGGAGGGCAGATGCATTATTGAAATTCATAGTCAGTATTCCCTAAATTCTTCTGATTTTTGAGGATCAGAAATTCCCATCTCAAGATTTTAATACGTAAGGAAAACTATGCCCAGAAATACTGAGACGAATAAATTATTTAGCCAGAGTCAGGAAAGTCCATGAATCGCAAAGGTTTGGACTTTGCAGCAATGAGATCAATTCCGTTCGTTTGATACAGTCTACTCCCAGTGGAATTCACAGTTTGGACCCCAGCTTGACATTGTTCCACAAGCAATTAGCCTTTTTTTTCCTCGTGAAATTAGCCTCTTATTTATTTTTGAGAAAAATTATTTTTGGTCAAAATCGCAAATTGGTCTCAAATGTATGGGATAGATTTAAAATTGGTCTTAATTATTTTATTTGTTTCAGATTAGTCCTATATATTTTCACAGTTTATCAAATTGGTCCAAAATCTAACCTTAAATTTTTTTTTTAAAATGAAATGATACATTTTCGATTAAGAATATGGGGAAACAATCGTAAATTAATGATATAGGGTTAGTTTCTAAATGAATTTTATTAGTTTATAAAGAAAATTAGTTAGTCCTAAAAATACTATCGATTCAATTCTTTGAAGTTTCTTAGTTTAAATTAATTTTTGCAAACTGATTTATTTAAGTAAATTCTTATTCCAAACAATTGTTTGGACAATCTCAATCAGTCAATCACTTTATTTTGTAAAATTTAATCGAATTGGAGGGTCACATGATTATGTTTAAAATCCCATGCCATTTGCAAAATTGCAATGACTCGAAATGGGAGCAAGGGTACCTTCTATTTTTCTTTTTCCTGTTCTTCAGAGATGACATTATAAAGACCAAACGTGTCATTCCCAGAATCGCTACTTCTGCCTTTCCTGTTTTATCTTCTACGTTCCCCACTGCAATGTTAGTAACCAGGTGTTGTACACCTTGATTTTGTAATTTCTGTTCATCCAATACCACAAGGAAAAAGATAACTTTTATGTCGAAAAGAATCGAATTGGCAAGGTGAATTGTACTATCACGTAATTCAGTTCTATCAGGTTACATCTGAATCAAAAGTTAATAAGGTAAAAAAGGAATTCAACAAAAATGAAAATTAGAGTACAAAATTAACAAAAGGGAAATGATGGCTTGATATGTGCGAGTCCCAGCTGACTAAATGAACTATGATGCCGCAGCTAAACCCTAAAAATACACTTCTGCTACAACCTTTCTCATTCCTTCTGTTGTCTCTGTACGTTTTTTTTCCCCTTCTTTTCTTTAGGCTTGGACATGGCCATCAATTCCCATAGCCATATACAGATACAAGAATGACTACAATGTCTTCATGAACTTTTACTGTGTCAAAAACTACTACACCTCATTGTTATCTCCCTGGCTCATGCCATTACAACCCGAAGAAGCCCGGGCTGCGGTTCTGTGTAGTCAAGGGCCTCTTCTTCTAGTAGATAACGCTGTACAGCTATTGGAAGTCTTGCCGGAGTTCGGGAACCCCTGGTATGGTGACCTGTACCGACGCATATATAAACCTGCAATTGCTGCCCAGCTGCCCTAGCAGTGCTTCTCAGCACACTCAACTCATGTTTCAGAACATGAATGGCTTCATTTACATGCAGCCCATGGAGGTCTATCATCCTCTCATGTCCTCTTCCATTGCCCTGCATCTCTAAAGAAACTGGATTCCTGAAAAATCAACACTCACATATCTCAATGACTGAAGCAGAACCAGTACTGAGAATACCAACACGTTAATTTGGAACAATAGATGAACAAGAATGTTTGGGCTCAGACCAATATAGCATCTGAGTTAAAATTATTTACATACACACAAACACACGAGCAGAAACTAATAATTGGTTACTTGTTTAAGCTTAGGAAAGAATAAGCAGAGCATTATAAGCAGCACATATTTTCAATGGTCAGCTGTAGCGTAACAGATATGTGCACGGAAAGAGAAACAAGAGACAGATTTGGGAACAACAAACCTCTGGCGGTAAATAGATTCTTGAGCTTTTCCATGAGCTGCCTTCATATGCATGTTGTGTAGTTGCCCTTTAACACTCAGTTCCTTTGCTAAAGCCTTATTGCCTATGACGTATGCTTGTCGTGCCTGTTTTTAAAACATGAGCAATTAATAGAGTTAAAAACCCACAAAGCGATCTGGACAAGTCCGAGTCCCCTGGCATTTAGTCAAAAATCTCAGGTTGCATAAAAGCAGAGTGGAAAATAGATGGTTGTGTTAGGCTTGTGCCTGCCTTGCAGCATTTGTTCATGTTTTTCTTGGAAATCAGCACAACAGCTTTGATAGCAAACATACTTCCCAACCCAGCTTAATTGCCCAAACTCAAGATAAATAAAAAGTAAGTAAAGATAAAAGTAAGTTGTGCACAAGATCAAAGGAGGGAAAGAAAGGAGTACACAAGTCTAAGGAGTGCGTGTCAGTACAAACCAACTGAGGAGCATACAGCCAAAACCACTATATATTCTCATACACCATCTGTTAATATCTCCACAACATGAATTGAAGACCCACACCCACCTGCTCAAAATATGCATTGCGTACACGTGCATGATCACGAGCCTCCCCCCGCAGTTCAGAATACATATTTGCTGACATCCAAAACTGTTAAAATATATAGTATAGGAGGAATTCATTCCACAATTGAAACACATAGACATAAATATTTACCAACTGCATCACCAGTTTCAAGCCAAACAGGAGCTGCCTTCACGGAACCATGGTTTTGCATCCTATCCCCATTGTTAGCTCTCACATGCCCGCCATTATATGCACTAGCCAGAACATGAGAACTTCTACTAGAGCCAATGGCAGCATCACCAGAACTATTTCTGTCATGCCTCCAAACATCGGAGTCTTGAGAAGCCAATTTCCTGACAGCTGAAGCAAAGTCAATAGAACCTCTTGTCGAAAATGAACTAGATTTGGAAAAGAGCATGTTGTCCGTCTCAGAGGACCAGTAGGGATTGCCACTATGTTGAAAATTATCTGCAGCAAGTCTCAATGAAGTAGTCTGGCCATCTGGTGATGTAAGAGCAGGAAAGTCCATGGCACTGAGATTGGGAGCAGATAGAGTCTTTGAATTCATATTCTGATTGAAGCTACCATCAACTTGAAGCTACAAATGAAAAATAGAAAAAATGTGTGTGGCTTCAGACGGCTAATAATGAAATTAATATAATGACACAAAAACATGACAACTAGAGAATGAAGTGCCAAAAACAAAAAAACACCCAAGATATATTGTTGCTTGATCATATAACTGTATTGTATCACAAACCACCCCCTGGCCAACAATCTTTAGAAACCTGAAGCTAGACATAACAATAAAGTCGCATTTGAATCACCTCACAACTTTAGGGTAGCCAGCTCTTCCCTGCCAAAAGAAGGCATAGAGATATTGCTCTACACTGTTAGCATCCATTCCATCAGACTGAATTTTTATTACAGCACACACTACTAATGTAGGATGTGCATTTCTAACCAATTATTGCATTGCAAAAATCCAGGCGGCAGTGATTGTACTGTAATTAAAATTAGTTGACAACTTGTAAACTTTTTTACTGACCATCACATGAAAGAAGCTTATAAGCAAACACAAATTGACCAAGTGCAAGTTACCACATAAATATCAACATTACCTCAAGCTGGGTGAGCATCTCAATGGTCAGATTTAAGTCACATCTACTGGTGAAGTAAACTTCAGCAAGGCTTTCAGCAGCAAAACCAGGGAATTGAGAAGCCAAAAACTCCAAAGGATTCACATCAATATCATCTACAAGAGCTTGCTCAGCCAAGAAATCATTAAACCCATGTCTAGAGTTGTCATCATAAGTATGCTCCTCTCTACCAATGCTAATATGCTGATTGGTATTCTCAATTTGCCTGTCCCAAAGTTTTTTAAATGGGTGTGGAAAGCTTGCCGAAGATGGATCCTCCCCATAGGTTGAATTGGAAAATCTGACGTTATCAACAAAGCCATCGCCATTAAGATGCTGATGAGACAAGTCCTGGTGCTCGTTAAATACATTTCTACTTCCTCTATAAGGCATAAACCTTGAAGTTTCATTGTCATCATGTATGGACAAGCCAGCAATAGAGAAGTTGTTAAGACCTTGGGACTCATCTTCTCCCATGACCTTGAAGTCAGGGGTGATATCATCCGGGAGTTGACATTGCCAGTATTGGTTGGCCTCTTCATCAGGATTACTTAAAACGGATGACTCTGATTGATCTAAAACTGATTTCCCAAGAGACCCAGTAGTAGTGAACCTTGCTGTTGCATCTGCGGAGCTGGTACTTCCAGAAGATGGTGATCTGAGGGAAAAAGGAACAAATTCTGCTGCATTTGGGTTCAAGGATTTCGCCTTGTTTGGAGAGCTTAGCTTTTCGTCCGTTTGGGGTCCTTTTTTATATAAGCTCATTATTGTCTAAATTATTAACAAAATAACTATCACAGAGATGGATTCTAGACGAAGAAAATGTACATGTTCAGTCAGCTTCAACCAAACCCTGCAAAATAATTCAATTGAATCTCAATCATTAATCAACTAGGCTGCCATCAAAAGAAGGAATGCAAAGAAACAAGAAAATATTTGAGAACAAGTTTCATAAATCATGTACCAAGAGAAATGAACTCATTAGAATTCCAGATAACCTGATCATGTCAAATAAACATTTGAACACTGAACTTCATAGTCAACTGCTTAAAAAATTCACACGCATAATTGGCAAACTAGCAGAAAGTGAAGCATGTGCAAGCGGCAAAAGTAGTTGACTGTCATTGCAGAGAGCACATAGCTCGCCATTTTAAACAATATAACATCCAAGTAAATTTCATAAGTCAAATTGATCAGCAGTCAGACTCTGTCTGAGTTACAAACAGAATTTTCAGCAAATCTTACAATAAACAAACAATGAACAACACTGACGAATGTCAAAACTCAGAAGAAATGTATGACAAGATTAAACGCATAAACCCCTAAAATATCTGAAGTCCATAAATGAAATTGTTTTGAAGCAGTGCCGAAGAAGGACAAAACAAAGAAAATAAATCTTGCTTAGTAAACTAGAAAAACCGTTAAAAAGAAAACTCTGACAGCCGAATTTCATAACAAAATTTGACAAATTCAATCGCGATAGATTAAATCCCCAACAACAGAAATATTAACAAGTTAAGCACGAGTAATCAAGAACCTCCCGTCATCTGTATACTTCGGGAGTCTTAAGCAATTCAACGCGTTAAAAAAACAAGAAGAGGAAAGAAACCACACAAAACAGACCCATGGAGTAAAAATAATCAAACGGAACAAAGGATGCGAATTACAGAAAAAGAAAAATGAGAAAGATAAGCAAAAGATCTGGAATTTATGCACGAAAGTAGAAGAAAATATTATACCTTTGCGAATCAAATCAAAGGGATCCATTGGCGAAGACTGCATGAGATCAGACGGCAGAAGAGAGATGGAAGGGCAATTAAAGTGAAGCTTGTCTTTAATTACAGCTCGAATTCTGTGCAGTATATTATGATCTTCGATAAAGGGCTTCGAAATCTTCTTCTTTCTCTCAGCTTTTGTATGAAACCCTCTCAGCTAATACCATGACCACTAGCACCACAAAAAAATACTATACAAGACACCCAACCCTTCGCCACTTGATTTGACCTCTCTCTTTCTCTCTCTAAAACTTTCTATTCCTAATTTGTGTCTTGACTCTACAGTGTTTCAATTAATTAATCTGCATGATTGTGATTTGGGAAGAAAAACGCAGACACAACTTTTTTTTTTCTTTAATTTTGTTTTCTAAAGTGAATAGATTGATAATCCTATTCTATAAAGTTTAAAACTCGTGCAAATTAAAGCATGTGGCTGGCGTATGTTAATAGATTTTAGTCGGGTTAAATGATTATTTTGATGTTTAATGTATGTCTTAATATTTATTTTGGTCTTTTATATTTTAAAATGTTTAAATTAATTTTAAATATTGACAAAATATTTTATTTTAGTCGTAACTTATTGAATATAATTATTATATTTTTCTTTCGAATGTGATAAGTTTAAAGTTGGGTTATTTACAAATAGAGGTAGAGGTGATAAGTTATTTCATCTCAAAGAGTAATTTTTTAACACAATTAGTACGTAGTATCACACCGTCAGACCTTTAATTTTATTTTTTGGATATTGAAATTATTTACAATTCTAAGACAATATAAACTAGTGCATGGCACTCTTTAACACAGGTAATAATGTCTGAGTTTGCACAATATATATTCTCTAATGAATCATCTATTTGTTATTACAAAATGATAAGAAGAGAGAATTTGGGGAAACTGTGTTTATATTTCATTACAGAGAAAGAATACAAATGAGATATTTATAGACTAAATGTAATGACATGACTAGTTAGCTTAACTAATCAGAGAACTAATTACAAACTAACTTCTGTTACTAACTGACTAACAATTACAAACTAACTTCTGTTACTAACTGACTTACTTTCGTTTCCACCAATAATATGAGGATGTGAAGTAATATGAGGATGGGGATGTGAAGTAATATTATGTTTCAAGAACATTTTATCCAGAAAATGGATCATAACATCAAGGTTTTATACAAAATCAAATTAAAGTCATAGCTTAAATTGCTTGTCTTACTTTCGTTTCCACCAAAGTAGATGCGACACTAACAAATTTGAATGGCAGTTTGATAGTAACATGCATCTTCTAAGAATATAGGACAGCTACAAAGGATTTTTTTTTCTTCAAAGTTGTATGAAACCGATGATGACTGTATGTCACAAGCCATTGAAAGAGCAATTCACCACTACGATAGATGTCACTTTTGGTATTCGAGAAGCTAATTTGTTACGTTGGACCATTTATGTTTTCCATGCAGTTTGGTCAACAAATGAGGGCCACATTATGTAAACGACTAATAGGTAACGTTCCATACTTCCATGCATTTTGGATATTACTAATCATGCAAATATCAGTCACCCCACACATTTCATTCTTGCATAATTATTGAGACTTTAAATCTCAGCTGGCACATTTTAAGATACATATAGCATTAATTTTAATTTACATCGAATTTCAAAAACATTTTATATCTACTCTTTACTAATTTTTTTAACTACATGCTGATGAAAATATATGAAAAATTAAAAAGCAATTCAAAATATGTTGTTAAAAAACAGTGGTTATATGTTGTATATTATATACTACATAAGAAAATATGATGATATACATTTTTTTTGTTTTATGTTCTATCAGTGCTATCATAAATCATTGAAAATTTACGAAAAACCTAAAGGTTAAACTATTAAATTTATCTTATGATTTGTTTCCAATATGAGTGTTCATATCCAGTATTTAAATATTTCTGATCGACACTACTTTTTTTTTAACACTACGAATATTCAACGTTTTATATAAAAATTGTCAGGGAATTTGGATATTAAGAACTTTTTGCTGGCAGTGGCTAATTTCAAATCTGCAATTGTAAAACTAAATATTGTGGCCATTGGCCCACACCACCAATATCCAAACCCATAATTTAGGCTGTACTTGAGACCAGACCTTTAACTCCTCGTTCACAAATTCAAGGCCCAATAAAATGTGTTTTTTTAAAGTATATGGCAAAACAAATGACCAAAAAGAGTAAACGACAAAACAAGGGTTAGTACTTAGTATCACAGTTATTGTTGAGTGAAGATGTCATTACATTTAAATGATTAATGTACTCTTAATTTAATTGATTGGTTTACATCTGATCTGATGTATGTGAAAAAAAAAATAATAATAATAAAAAGGATGGGACATATTTATTCCTTCAAAGTAACAAATGACAAAAGGAATGTGATGTATAATGAGGAAGGTCCCGCTGAGGCTATCGCTATTCCAATTAGGATGATAAGATTGGAAAGTGCAGATTGCCAAAGGGAACAACAGTAAAAAGAATGTAAAAAAAAAAAATACATTTCAATCAATGAATACTTAATTACTTATCCATATACCATGAGTTTCTTGGTTGTTGACAGTGACCTTTTTATTTTTGTTATTGGGTTTGCTTCTCATGATCTCATCAGTCATCATTAGCAATGAAGGTGCAAGGCTTAATTACTTGCCGTAAGCTACAAGTACAACTAAGCTTGCCAGCTTTCCTCCATTAGCAATGAGTGATTAGTGACGAGTGAATAGTGATCCCGCAGTAATTAAGTTGGATTAGAAGTTTTGCAAATGGGTAAATATGTAAAATGGGTGGCACGTGGATGTGATTGTGGTGTGTGACGAGGAGTGAATGAGAACAAAAGAGTACAAATCCCATTACGAGGAAGGAGTGGGTCACCGAGCCCACCAGTCACCACTGTATGGCCCATCAATATGAATGATGCATGTGGTTACCGATGCGGAAAGTAATCCACGGCCAATGAAACTGCACGTTTGGCAAGGACGACTCGGAAAAATGTTGCTTTCGATACAGCTGGCAACTTCACAGTAAAATCCACACGACATCAATCAGATTGCGTATCAAACGCCGTGTTCGTTATTTACTACCAACCCCACACCGCAGTAAAATCTAGAAAGTGAAAATAAACCGCCAATCATTGCAACTCTTTTGTTTTATATTTTTGGATTGTTCTAGTATTTGCAAGATTCAATTAAAAATATGCTCGCAGACTTACGGTTATAAAAGGATAAGTTAGGGGTTAGGTGATAGTAATCTACTTCTCCGTCTTTTAATAATGCTACACTATAGCTAGATGCCTAGATTAGTTATTTTTTTTTAATACTTTTGAAGAATTAGGTAACTGTAAAAAAGTTCTGTGACGTCGAAAAGTGAAAAAAAAAAGTATTTATTTATTTATTTTGGCATAAATAAAGGGAGGAAGAAAACAAAAATCCGGCTCCATATATAATACCTGGCTCTGGTTTGCTCTATCATCTCTTATGAGAGGGAAAGGTACGAGAGTCTGAGATCAAGGGAAGAAGCGTAAGTGAGTTTGGTGTGGAATTTTACTCGGAAGAGTCCCATAGAGCCAATTAAGGCTCTGAGATGTACCATATACCATTCGGAATTCTGCTATTTGGAGGTCAGAAAGTTGAAGAAACCGAGTGGGAAAAGGAGCGATAATTCATCCCCCTCATAAATAAAACATTTTATTAGATCCTTCAGAATCTCCAAGGTTCTTCACTAATTAGTATTCCATTATTTCAATCAATTTCAGTATCTCTGTTTTGTTTTGTTTTGCTTTAACAAGTTATGTCAATCAGAAACGGCATGTCTGGGAGGGTTTTGAAGGAAACGAAGTCGCTATCGGCGATTGAGACACCGCCGGCTTCGGCGGCGGAAGAGGCGGTGGCGGTGAAATGTTATTGCTGCGGATTGACGGAGGAGTGTACGGCGGCGTACATTGGTCGCGTGAGAGAAAGGTACCAAGGTCGGTGGATCTGCGGGCTGTGTGGGGAGGCAGTGAAAGACGAGAGAGTGAGGTCGTCGGAGAGAGACATAAGTACAGAGGAAGCCATGAAAAGACACATCAACTTCTGTCAGCAATTCAAAACATCCACTCCTCCGAATAATCCCACAGAGGAATTGATAGAGGCCATGAAACATCTTCTGCTACGAACGTTGGATAGTCCCAGGAAGGATCCGATGACGTGTCGACCGTTGGGTAGATCTCAGAGCTGCTTTTCCACCATGCACAATGAAAGTGAGCATCAAGAAGGTCGTGGAAGGAGTGGGGTATCGGTAGAATAGGTACAGTTCAAGCTTTTAATCCAGAGAATAAACTGTATTTTTATACAACACAGGTGAAAGGAGAATGAGATCGAGCGAATAATGCAATCCCCTATAGCTTGTCTTGTATTGTCTTTAATTTCTTGAAATTACTTCATCTTTAGATGGAGTGAAGAGACGAGTTGTTTTTTCTTATTTGTGGAACCCATGAAATAAATGGCTACTGATTGTGCCATAATGCTAATGAATCTAGACCGCTATGAAGAGTATCCAAAAGGCAGAGGTTGTGAAGGATTCATAGGTAGATGAATCATCAATGATAATGTCCTTTCATTAGTAATGAAAAATAATCATGTCCTTGTCCAATGTCCACTATCATTGTTGTCCTCACATGGCAATAGGGAAGGCACATAATACTGAGAAGGCAGCACAGAACAAAATATCTATATTAATGTGTGTCTATCATGGACTTATTGTATGGAAGCTGAGGTCCATTTGCTGATACGTACAATGAAGTATCAGAAAGATCTATACTTTCTATATCCCACCAGGCAGTAGGCACTAGGGCACCATCCCTTATCATTAAAAGGTGCTGCTATATATGTACATCAGAATAAGATTTTTGGGTACAAAAAACCATGAGATTTTATGTCAATCATGTAATTGCCAATGCCTACTGGCTGAATGGGGGTAATCCAAATTATCAGAAAAGATCCAACGCTAATCAGTATTAAGTATCTTACTCTTTCAACTTGATCAGTTTCGTGCCTTTGTTCAGGGGGCTAGATTTAAGAGGGAATTGCATGCTAATATATTAGCAAAGCTTTTTGATTTTTGGTAACAATTACTAACAATCCAAAAACAATTCTTATTTCTTAAAGGTCATAGAAAACTCATCTAGCCACGCATATTGCTCACTCGGTAACGGTAGGCATCAAATTTAAATGTCCATTCGCCCTTCAATATTGTATGAACAAGTGCCTTGCCTTACAAAACTACCTATTCTTTTTTTTTTTGGTGGACCAAAACTACCTATGCTAAATCCTCCAATGTCAATTGTGATTACCTCATTAATTACTATATTGATTGCTGTTAATTACAGAATTAATTGTCATCAAGATTGATACAAACATTGCAAATACGCAATAAATATATTCTTTACTCCCTCTCCCAAAATACTTGCTTTTCAAGGACCAAGGAAATGATTAATTTACCTAAAATGAAGAGAAAATAAGATCAAAAGACTAAATTATCCTCATTAATTTATCCTAGTTATTCACTCTAATTCAATATTTTTGACTTTTAATAGGGATAGAATGATAAAAAATAATTAATGCTCTATTGATTTTGTAAAACATCAGATATTTTGGGACAAAAAAATCCTCCAACAAAGCTAATATTTTGGGACAGAGGGAGTAACTTTTTACATTAACCATAGTAAAGGAAAAACCCTAATTTCGTCTCCAAATTTTATATCAATTGTCAATTTCGTTCTCAATTTTTTTTTGGTCAATTTCGTCCCCAATATTTCACATATGGTTAAATTTTATCCTTTCCTCTTATTTTAGTCAAATATTAACGATATATTTTACATGGCTAATGATGTATAATGTAAAATTGATAGAAAAAGAAACTTAAATTTTAATTCAGATTAAAAGACAGGATGCAGTCTATCGTTAATTTATTAAAAGAAGTTAGTCAAAGAATAAAATTAATCAAAATATAAAATATTGGGGACAAGATTGACTGCAAAAAAAAAAGTTGACCATTAACGTAAAATTTAGAGACGAAATTAATACTTTTACCTTATAGTAATATCAACCATTAATAATTAACTCTATTTATTTATTTATGTAGGAAAATATCAACTAATTTAATAATTATTTTAATATATTTATAATTATTTAATGTCAATTAATATATTCAATAGAAATGTTAAAATTTCAATAATTATTTATTATAACATATTTATTGTCTAATCCTGAATTCCTGATTCATCATATAGCTTAATCACAAGACAGGCACGCTTAACAATGAGAATTGAGAAGAAAGAGAATATTCTTGATGTAAGATGTAGTACACCAAAAAAAAATGTAGTACAAAGTTGGGTCATATGTTAATTCCCCCCAAACAACCTTGCAAGCAATGTAACGGAAATCCAAAACCACAAGGAAACAAGCAAGGTGCCAGCAAATACACGACACAAAATCGTAATTAAGAAAAACTTCGAGGGTATCTTATGAACCCTCATCACTGTCGTAACTCGTGTTTAACAGCGTACCGAAAATCGTACTACTACAATATCAAAGCTATATACGAGCATGTGGAAGAGCTGATCTTCTCTTTAATCGATAAACCCAATCCCTTCCGATTCATCAAATCCACGATCTCATCTTTTTAATCGTCCTCAATTGAAACAGTCTCTCTCACAGGTTGAAGCGAAAATGATGCACATGACCTTCTATTGGAGCAACAAGGTGACCCTTCTCATAGACTCGTGGAAGACCGATTCATGGACGAGTTATTTGCTGAGTTTACTGGCGTGTCTCGTTGTCTCCGCTTTCTATCAGTATCTGGAAAATCGCCGCCTTCGCCTTAAGGCCTTCTCTCTCGAAAGGCCGTCCTCAACACCGGCGACTCAGATCCCTCTTCTGCAATCGAATCTCGCCGGAAACAAGGTCAGATTAGGAGTGAGATTCGCCGGAGCGGTTATGTTTGCGGTGAGTTCGGCGATTGGGTATTTGTTGATGTTGGCAATCATGTCCTTTAACGGAGGGGTCTTTGTGGCGATTGTGATCGGTCTTGCCATCGGTTACTTCTTCTTCAGGAATGAGGGTGAAGATCTTTCGCTTGCCGTTGACAGTTCGTGTGCTTGTTCTTAGGTTGAAATTACAGACACTTGTGAAATATCGATTGTTTTTCCAATGCCTTCTTTACTCTTATGAATGTGTCATCTATGCTATTGGTTGTATTGCGTATCTGCGTTGCGTCTCTGTGTCCATAAATATGTAATTCAGATCATAGAACTGGAAACTTTTGATTCTGAGATTCTAATTTTTTGGGGGCAGTTTAGCTAACGATTGAGGGGCAATATTCCCACCATAATCGCAAGAAAAATATTGATGTGCCGCAATTGCGTATTTTTTTGCCTTGATCAAATGAAATGTGAAAGGCAGTTTAAACTATAGACGAATGCTGGAATTTGACAATAATGACAGCCAAGACGGAGCAGAAGGACGTACTCATTATTCCTTGGAAGGTTTTTGAATTTCCGATATGTAAAAGATGTTTGTGGCAGACTGCTGAACTGCTATAAACAGATGAACGGTTTTACTTCTATGGATTTATTAGTATTTAGTATTTACCAATGCCAGGCAAGAATGAGGGCCTCCTCTAGGGAATCAGAAGAAGACCGATATATAGCATCCCTTAGACAGCATGTATCAGTCTTGAATAATTGAATTTTATGAATAAATGGCCAGCCACTATCTGGAATGAAGGTAGCGAGTAAGGGTGCTGCTGCCATGGGCTGCATCTGGTTTAAGACAATTATGAAGGCTGTCTCTCTAGTGACCAAGAACTTAATTCAATATCAACATTAAATCTTGAAGAAATGATTCGTTTAGAATCTAAACTAACTTACCAAGTTTTTGATATCTTCCTCTCTTCTCTGTGAGGGAGACTTTGATCTACGACTTCAGGGGAAGATCCTTCTCCAAATACTTGTATCGCCTTCGACTACTCGCACTATAAATTCAATTAGATATATATATATCTTTTTCTGGCTAAAAGGAATAAAGGCAATACTTAAATATATATAAAAATAGACAAAAAGTGGACATCTAATCTAAGTCCTTTTAATTGCTAGGAGAGAAGTAAATATTAGTTGTGAGACAAGTTTAGGAATTCTATGATTTCTATGTAGCCCACAGTACTAAAAATATAAATAAATAAATAAGCCCTATCTCAGAAACTAGAGATAAATACATGGACATGTACAGAAATGCACAAAATAATTAAGGACCCGTGAAAGTAAAACACGAAGAGAAGTTTAGGCTTAAATTTGAAAGAATGCACTTGCTGCAGCAATCAGTAGTGGGTCTACTTAAGCATAACCATAGCTTCCCAACATATCAAAACAAGCCAGCCCATCAACTGTTTTCTATCAAAAGAACCTTGATCAGTATCAAGCTCAGCAGAGACATGCAAGGCAGATTTCAGAGTGAGAATGACGCGATTTAAATCAGTGAAGCAGCAAAGCGACCAATAGCATGGAAGGTCTTCTGTAGCCATGAATCATCTCACTGTACTATGATGAAAAAGGCCAAATTTTTCTATGGAGGATTACACAATGACCGTTCACTATCGTTCATCTTCAATTTTTAACGAGACTAGTTCACTTTCTTGCTGTTGGTTTCTGTACTTCAAATTGCTAGGGAGCCATCTCCTAAGTCTCTCGGGCCAGAACCTGGTATAAAAAAAGTAAAAAAAACCAATTTTTAGTTGTTCAATTCAACATGCTAAGAAAGCAATCAAGCAATTGTAAATAAATTAATGCTTAAAAAGTTAAAAATAAAAGTGATTCTCATCCACCAATTAAAATTTTAAAATATCAGACATTCAGACGTTTAGATGAAGTACTCTAATGGTTACACATCCACCGGGCTGTACATGCCCAAATTAGAATGACAAATGCTTGGAGAAGAATATAAAGTAGTTGGGAGAATCTGAAGAGGCCAAGAGGGATTCAGTTAGTGATAAATAAGGATAGGTGATACGGATGGAACATATAAACTGGCCTTGAATGGGAACAACACAGTATACAAAAATGAAAAAGTGAAATTTCCCAAAGGAATATAAATAGAGAAGAAACAGGACTTACAGGTCTATTCTTTCAGAAATTGCTCGACGAACAGAAGAATTGAGGCCATATGCTATTGAGTTGAAGAGGCCCTGCAACATGTCCCAAAAGTTAGCAACATGTCATTTTTACCCTTCATGATGCGACACTTGATGTTCACTCTTCATATGATACTAAATCTGTAGTATGGAATGCAAATTGCACCAAATGGAAATGGCATAAAACTTTCCTGTGTATAATAAACTGCAGTGAAGACAAATGATTCCCTTCATATATAACTATAGTTGAAAATGATTCAGAATGCCAGTGCAAGTACGGAAGTTTATATTCTATTGATAAACTTCCATGCAAACAGGTTACAAAGCAATGAAGCATAAAGTAATTACGTAAATATGGCTGAGCAAGTACAATGAATTGGTCATACCATGAGAGCAGCCGTTCCAACATCAAGAAATGAGAGCCAAAAGATCTTCTGGCCGGGTTCAATAAAGTCATGAATACGGTTGATTGTGCCAAAAGTCCATGATCCTATTAGAATCAGTGGATAGTAACCCCAGCGATTCAAAGCCTACAATGTCAAATAGAAGCTTACTAGAAATTCTTTTATAGAGTAGGAATGTAGATAAAGCATCAGCTGTACAGTATCTGTTTGAGCATGGTGCATAATGTGCCAAGATTATAATAGATTTCTGACGTGACAAGAGCGCAAGACACAAAATGAATGACATATGATGGGAAATCTCTTATAAGAAAGTTTAACAGCAACTACAAACTGCTATAAGCTTATCTAACTACAAACTGCTATAAGCTTATCTTATGTATGGACGGGAAAGGAATTCAGGATTTCGTATCCATATGTATGGATCTTCAGATTTTAAATGTTGTACAAGTGGCCATATTATAAAATACCTTCATGTTGTCTCTTGTATCTGAGGCATAAGCTCGGTCTGACATGCCAACTGCCATCTGAAATTCCCAAGAAAATTGTAAGGTCTCAAGTTTCTGAATAAGTTTTGATTAAAAAGAATCAGTGAATTTGAGTACATACACGGGCAGCATTATTCAGCATGCGTATTACTTGAAGGTATGTAAACCCGTTGTAAAGAATGGCACCCCAAAGTGGCAAATAAAATGTTATAAAATGAACTGCCTGCATAGAAAATAGAAACCGTTTCTAGAAGACAAACAAAAGTGTAAAACTAAATCTTTTATGCTATTTTGTAAACAGATTGTCATATTCAAACACAGTAGAGATGCAATACAGTAGTTGCAGAAAGTTGAGACGTGCTTTGTCATTCTGTTTTTTCTCTGGAACTGCTTAGTATTCAATATAATCATTTCAAAACTAAAAATCAACTTTTGATGATAAAAACAATGGCTAAGTTTTTACCATCACAATCCCATTATAAAGAGCACTATAGGACCTTAAAAAAAGTGCGAATAGAATTCCATACTGAACTCTTAGCAGCAGCATGGATTTTTTCACCTGTCAATTTCAGCAGCTTATTATGCTGCTAGTAACGTATTGCCAAAATGCAACATGTAAAAACAATATTTTCACCAGCTTGTCAATTGTCATCCATTAGTGTTTAAAGTATGCAACATTACACTGTAAGACAAAAGAAAAACTTAAAGATAACATGAAATTTAGATATCAATTGACCCATTGTAATCAAAAAGGAAATCAGGGAGTGTATATAGATATATGTACTTCAAAATACATAAAAGTAAAACTATGCCGGTAGTCATGCAAATACTTGCCTTCCCTGTGCGACCCATCTGACTTGAACACCATGAACCAAAATGTCTATGGTCATTACCAAAGGAGCGTATGACTGTCACAACTATGGAAGTACCTATATAAGGTGAAAATTTTGTTAAATGAACTCCCTGCAACTAAAGTAGGCAGTAGAATGGATGGAAACTAAAAGTGAGGGTAATGGTGGAGAAGATTATTAAAAAGTTGCCCATTCCTCAAAGATGAAAATTTAAAAAGCTGATCATACACAAATACATACCCCAAACATACAGATGAAACACAGCCTCCAAATCTTCAACATCTGCTTTATGCCTAACAACAGTACGATGAAGGGTAAAAGCAATTGTTGTAGTCCATAGGAAAGATGCCACACAAAAGAAATGTGTGCTATAACTCTGAGCGTAACAAAAGAAACCTTTGGAAGGGTCCCTGAATTAAAAAAAGATTTCCATTAATCACATAATGAACACCTTCGTTTTATAAATACATATGAAGAAAACTGCACTCGGTTCAAGAGATATACCCTACTATGTTGAAGAAACTGCAAAGCATGTCCTGCAGTCAAAGAAAATGTCACATAAGAGCATTCAACAAAGGCAATCAAAAAGAAAATGACGGAAAACTAACAAATAGGCGCAGTCAGATACTCAGATTTAGTTTTCTGAATTCCAAAAGGAAATGATTCTGAATCTCACAGCCGCATTAGTGACAAATACAAATGAGAGAGACTGGGGGCAACAAGACAGAGTGCAGAAGCTAGTAACTCGACTTAATGTTTACTAACAATGCAATCATATTTTATCCATAAAACGTAGCTTCACACTAAAGCCTACGACAAGCGGGTTTCTATTTTGCTTTTCTTGTAGAAGTAACAAGTATATTGTAATACCAAGTCACAAGGAAATAAATCAGATATTAAAAATATTCGAGTGGAGTTTAATATTTAGGTTCCTAGTTCTAGTCCTAATTAAAATTATAACTAAAAGTAAATTAGTGAAACCTATCGTCAGCGTAAATTAGTGAAATCCAAACAACGCTTGGAATGTTGATTTGTTCCGACATCAAATTGAACATATATATGATAAATAACAAGTAGAGGGCAAATGAAATGTGTTGAGAAAACTTTGAAACCAGGCAAAAACATTAAGAAATTAGATCCGAAAACCGAAAACAAAATTTGATGGATTGAAAAAAAAAAAGGTGGAATGGAAATGGATGCATACGGAGAGGGCAAGGTAGAAAACTAGCTTGAAGGAAAACTTGCGCAGCTCCTTGAATAGGACGTAGCAGAGAACAATGAAGCCCGACCCGACGAATGAAAGGCTCGACGCGCCGGCGTTCAAGGTCGACAAAATCTGCCGATCGTGTGCTGTTAGTGCACCGGCGGCGACTGACACTACCGTCGCCATTACCCTAGTAGTAACTAGTAATCCGTGTTGATCCTGTTTGCTCTATTTCCTGTTTCTTTTGTTCTCCTCTTCTGGTTCAAGTCGCGCGAAGAAACTGTTTCAGATTCTGCGTTCAAGTTTGAATTCGCAGCGAAGTAAAAGACGAAAGGGGAAAGAAATATTAATAAAATTGATAATTAAAATACAATTGGCAAAGAATACCCTGCCGTCGTCGCTTTGGCCGAGTGGTTAAGGCGCTTGCCTGCTAAGTAAGTGGGGTTTCCCCGCGTGAGTTCGAATCTCACAGGCGACGAATATTTTATATTTTTTATTAATAATTGTTTAAAAAATAAAAGGCTTCATTTGTTCAAATTAGTTTTTTATTAACTTCAAATTAAATTAGTTTAATATCATTGTGATTGCATTTTGGTTGAAAAAATTTCTTATAAAATTTTAAATATTGAAAATAAAACTTAATCGTTAACTTAGGTGAGAAATTTTATGGTTTAATAAGATATTATAATAAAAAATTAATAAAAGTAAATGATTATCAGAAGAAAAATAATAATTTTTTTATTTAATGAAAGCATATATATATATATATAACACAATAAAAATAAAAAATTATATATTAATACTAGGGGTTCAATTCGGCTAATTAATTATATGTCGAGATTTTTAACATAACCAAACCATTCAATTTTGATATATTTTTAGCCAAACCATACCATTCATTGTTCGATTTTGTTTCGGTTTAAGCCTAATCATTGCCTTCTATGGCTTCTCATTCCAAATTCTCAAACTGAATCAAACTGATTTAACTAAATCAAACCAAGCCTAATCATTGCCTTCTCTGGCTTCTCATTCCAAATTCCCAAACTGAATCAAATTGATTTAACCAAATCAAACCAAATTAAACCGAAACAAAATCGAACAATGAATGGTATGGTTTGATTTGGTTAAACTTCTCATTCCAAATCAGTTTGACTCAAGTATACTCAATAATTAATTCGTTTGATCCTTTTCATAGTTTCTGTAGCTTTGGTCAGTACAGGAAATAAGACTTGGTAAGCCTAACAAACTAGTCGGTATATCTTACGTTTTCTTCTTTTTGTTTGATAATATAAGGAATTAAAATAAGGATTCGCTCTCACAGTCTCAGCGTATTCTTTTTGCTCCCTGCAGCTTTGCTTTTCGTATAATGATGATTGATGACACCGAATATCAAAAGAATTTCTTAAAAATGTCACATAATTCAAATTTTTAAATTTAAATAATAAGAAACTTAGCGACATTGGCATATTAATTAGGAAGTCAATCATAAATTTCCAAAATTATTATTATTATTCTCCGCCTCATGTCATGCATGTCATGCATGTACATTGGCATATTAATTAGGAAGTCAATCATATTAATTAGGAATAATAATAATAATTTTGGAATAATAATAAAGGTATTGATGAGAATCAAATCTAGAGTCTAGACAAGACAAGATTTGGATGTTATTCTAAGTTCAAATGCTTTGATCAAAGAACATTGAAGATAACATTGGTGGTGGTGGCTGTTATGGAGAAACAATGAATTATCAACCATTAATGATTGTGGGGTTGCTTAATTTGCCAATATTCTCACACCGATGCGCCTTTTATTATATGTAGTACATTTATTTACATACATGTTGCCACGCTGAGTCGCCGGCTTTAGCCTTTAAGTGGTGTGTTTGTCTGATATGAAGCTAAATGATAAGTTAGTTTAGTGCTTGTCCGTTGTACTGATTTTAGGTATATGATTGCAACCCAAATTCCCAATTAAGCAGTACAAAGATATCACTCACAAAAGGAAAAAGTAACGTACATGTCTTCTTCCCCCTTCATTAATTTACCCTATAACTTGTGTGGTATCTATTAGGCTGAGGTTCATTGATTCTGTGGTATATACTCATCAAGTTACTCTGTCTTTATCATCAAAAGAGGAATCCTATATCACACGAAACTACTACATAAGTTAGAGACATGAACGGCTTTTTACTACTACTAAGAGTCAGCCAACCACTCACAAGCTTATTTTCTAATTTTCCTAGAAGAGAGAGAGAAAAAACGACATTCCTTGCTTGTAGAGGCAATCAGAATTCCGAAATGATTCGTAGTCATATTCACACCTCTTCTTTCCCTTTCAGATAGATTATGAAGACGCTAAATGTTATTTTACACCTGAAAATCCTGTTTACCTCTTGAGACAATTTGTATCTCAAAGTGGCTATAAAATTGATGGTATGAAGATCAAAATGTCCTTTATAAACCAAAATAAAAACCCCCCTGAAGAAAAAAAAAACAAAAAAGAAAAGAATTTGCTATCTGATACATTAAATATATATATATATATATATATAAATATAACTAGTTTATGCTCCTTTGTGCCCTCTGACAACATCTGTGTCTCCACTACTTTCATTAACGGCAACATAAACAAATGGTCCTACGAAGATATCGTCAAAGTCCTGAAGTGACTCTAATACCCTGACCACATCACTCATGGTGGGCCTTGGGTTTGGGTGGTGGCTCAAGCATTTGTAAGCCAAGGCAGCCACT
Source organism: Chamaecrista fasciculata (assembly GCA_003254925.1). Taxonomy (NCBI): domain Eukaryota; kingdom Viridiplantae; phylum Streptophyta; class Magnoliopsida; order Fabales; family Fabaceae; genus Chamaecrista; species Chamaecrista fasciculata. The sequence goes on from QANZ01047639.1 coordinate 143,523, forward strand.
TTGTGAGCTCCTCTTGTAGGAAATTGACCTTCAAGTGTAGGGTCTATAATCCTATGCAGCTTCTTTTGATCCCTTAACATAGGCCTTGCCCACTCCACTAAGCTTTGGTGCTGTCTACCTGATGATCTATTCTTAGCCACCACAGATTTCCCTGTCAGTAATTCTAACAGAACCACACCGTAGCTATACACATCCATCTTCGTTGTAAGGTGACCTGTCATGATATATTCAGGTGCAGCATACCCTTGTGTCCCCATCACGCGTGTTGTCACGTGCGCCTCTTCCCCTTCTGGTGCATCCTTTGCCAATCCGAAATCTGACAGTTTAGCCGTGTAATCCTGTAATTGGGTATAACAAAATAATCACGTGATGATCTGTTTCTTGATAATCAGGGGATTTTGTGAAAAAGTATTATATATATATACCGAGTCTAGTAAGATGTTTGAAGCTTTGAAATCCCTGTATATCACTGGTTTGTCTACTTCGTGAAGGAAAGCTAGGCCCTTCGCTGCTCCTAATGCAATTTTCATCCTCGTTGACCATGGCAACGCAGCAGAGTATCCTGTTTATGTCACAAGTTAAAAAAAAATTCTAGAAGAAAGAAAAGGAAAAGGTGCATATAAATATATGTATATATACTTTTGAAGAGTTGATTCTCTAAGCTGCCTCTTGGCATGTATTCATACACCAAAAGTCTGTTCTCCTCCTCATAGCAGTACCCAATCAATTTAACAAGATGCGGATGCCTCAGCTGTCCAAGAAAGATAATCTCTGCCTAGAAAAGCAAATATATGAGATGTATGAGTGGTTTGTATTTGTAATAAAGAAATGGATATATAGATGTGTTAAATTAAGGAGCTAACCAGCCACTCTCTGTGACCTTGCAAGCCGTCCAAATCGAGACGTTTGACAGCTACAGGTTGAGCCTCTAATCCAGGCCTAAGTTTGTCATCAAGAAAACCTTTATGAACGGGTCCGAACCCACCTTCACCTAAAAGATTACTCCAAGAGAAATTATGTGTGGCCACTTCAAGCTCCTCAAGAGTGAATATGTGAAGTTTTGAGCCAGCCAGAGAAATTGAGAGATCATCAATGGCCTGAGATGAGCTTGAGTTGCTTATGTCCGTGAGGCATAGCCTCTGGAGTGAACCTTGTTTCAAAACCTGCTTTTCCTGCAACGAGCAGTTATAATTACCCTTGTAACAACTCAAGATCAAGATGATAGACTTCCATGTAATCTTCTTTGTTGGACTCATCTATCTATAACGCAATATTATGCTCCAACCAACCAATTCCCTTTTGCAATAATATTGTGTTTCTCACAAATAGCCTCTGCTTTTGAATCTAGTTAATGAGCAAGACGACATGGGAATTGAAGGTGGTTTTAATTTAAAATATAATGGTACCGGTGATTCTCAAATGTAAGTGAAATATGAGAAATTTATAATATACGTGCATTCACCTACCACCCCTGATGATGAGAGAAGTTGTGGGGAGATTCCTTGACTTTGCATCGTCTCTGGTATATATGTGAATGCCAACAGTAATATAGCTAGTGTAATACTATATATGCATGATTCATGATATTTTGTTTATCTTTTATCATTTTTGGTTCTAGATGCATTCATTATTCTTTTTTGGCAAAACACCCTTTCATGCCCCTAACGTTTGCAGTGATTTTCAGTTATGCCCCTAACGTTTCATTTTGTTCAGGTATGCCCTCAATGTGCAACCAACGTTTCAATTATGCCCTCAATTTTGACTCAATGCACATGTGGCAATTTTTTTTTGCTTATGTGTCATTTTTTTTGTCTGACTTGATTATGTGGCATCATGACTGGGCATTCNTTCATTTTAGTCCCAAATCCTCAAAATAAAATTGTAAAGTGTCCCAAAACTCTTCCAAACATTCTAATTTAGTTCTTAAAAATATTTAAAACCCTAAACCCCAAAACCCCAAAATCTAAACCCTCAAACCCTAAACTTTAAAGGCCAAAGTCCTATTTAGGTCCCCCAGTTATACTCAATGTTCCAAATTGGTCCCTCAGTTATTTTCTATTCCATTTTGGTCCCTCAGTTTTCCAAAATTTGTCACTGTTGGTCCCTAAACGATTTCCATCCAAATTTTCTGTTAAAAAAAAGAGAAAATTAACTTTAACCTCCAAAAAGTTTATTATTTTGCATTAAAGTCCTTTTCATTTTAGAATAGGATCAAAATGTAAAAAAAAAAAAAGAAATGGGGATTAAATTGCCTTTTTGATTATACATATTCCCAAATCGTGTAACAGTGAAGAAAGCCATGGATTTTAACTTCATCTTCTTTCAACTTTTAACTTTATCTTCGTCATCTTTCTAATTTAACATAAATATTAAAAACCCTAAACACCTAACTTTTTAATTTTCATCTTCATCTTTCTAATTTAACATAAATCCCTAACTTTTTTTAATCCCTGAACCCCCTAATTTTTTTTTTGATCATCTTCATCGGTTCATCATCATCATTCATCATCTTCATCGGATCATCATCATCATTCATCATCATCTACTTTTCAACTCACAAAATCGAGCTCATGTATTTTGTTCTTTGAACAATTATAGTTTCTGGTTGCTTGTAGTTGATTAAGAAATTTTTGGATATGATAATTATTGTAAAATCATGTTTAGCCTTGAGAATAATTTCCGAACTCGTGAACCCCTATTTTTCGCGATTCCGAGATGAACAATTTGTTGGCTTAATCATATTTGTTTCCTGAAATTGATTTAAGGGTTATCTATTTCAACACCTTAAGATTATTTACCATCTATAAATTTTGTGTAAATACCCCAACTTCCTGGAGTTTCGAAAAATGGGGACTCTTAGGGTTTTATGGCTTCGTTTTTCAAAGTTTATGGACATATCAAACTTCAATCTAGAAATCAATACATGGGATTGAATTTAGATGTTATTATAATCAAAACCCTGGGAAGATATTCATCAACCGAGCTCAAAATGGACCGGAAATGGCGGAAATCAGTGTGCGTGAACAGTGGAATCGCATAGATGGCTGATGATGGTGGTGGTTTTAGAGGGGTGTTTTGGGGATTTGACATGAGATGAAAATAAAAAAAAATATTTTTAAGGACTTTAGGATTTTAGGGTTTAGAGTTTTAGGGTTTTAGGGTTTTAGGGTTTAGGATTTAGAGTTTTAGGGTTAGGGTTTAGGATTTAGGGGTGTTAATATTTTTAAGGACTAAATTGGAATGTTTTGAAGAGTTTTGAGACACTTTACAATTTTATTTTGAGCATTTGGGACTAAAATGAATGAAGATGATGAAAAGAGGGGGAATTGAGAATAATGTGATAAGAATGGGTGAGGGACCTAATTGCTCAAATTAGATTTTTTAGGGTTTATGTTTTAGGGTTTAGGGTTTATAGTTTGGGTTTTAGGGTTTAGGTTTTAGTGTTTTTAATACTTTTAAGGACTAAATTGGAATGTTTGGAAGAGTTTCGGGACACTTTACAATTTTATTTTGAGGATTTGGGACTAAAATGAATGAAGATGATGAAAAATGTAAATCCAGGGACTGATTTGCTAGTTTACTCAATTTTTATGTTCAAAAATGTAAATCCATTCATCATGCCAAGGTGGAAAAAAAAAAATAAGAATGCCCAGTCATGATGCCACGTAATCAAGTCAGACCAAAAAAATGACACATAAGCAAAAAAAATTGCCACATGTGCATTGAGTCAAAATTGAGGGCATAATTGAAACATTGGTTGCACATTGAGGGCATGCCTGAACAAAATGAAACGTTAGGGGCATAACTGAAAATCACTGCAAACGTTAGGGGCATAAAATGATGTTTTGCCTTCTTTTTTCTTTTTTTCAAAATAAAATGATTGTTAGCTGTTAACTTATATCTTCAATTAATTAGAGGTCAAGTGTTTTGCCTACCTGTTTGACTTCAATGTTACCCTAAACTCCTCCCTCTCCTTCCTCACATACAGGTGTACATGTATGTATAAAATTGCCATTTTCCTCCCTTGGCTCTTGCCGTCCACTAACAAACTTTGTTTAGCAGTTGATACTTTAATACCCCGGGAAGGTCGCAGAATAAGTATATCTAAATTATATGATTTTTCTAAAGTGCTAAGCCAACGAGTCCATTATCATATATCTTTGTTGCATCCATCAAAGAGTTTAAAAGAAAAAAGAAAAGAAAAAGAGAAGTGGTATTTGGATTAAAGAATATTATAATGGCGCATTATTAATTTATGTTTCCCAGTTTTTGGTAGGTATTGTTCTTCAGAGTTATTATTGTTAAGACGTCAAGATCAGACATTAGCAACCTGCCAGTCAGACACTTCTTTTAAATTCCTAAGATGGGTACTCAAGGATAGGTTTTAACACCTTACGCAAGGCTAATCAAATTGAGATTTAATTTAATTTCTTCTTGCGCATATTTTTCTTCTGACTAATGAATAAATAATTAGTACATATATATGTAACGGAAACATGTGCTGGCTTTAGTTTAGGCATGGATCTTCTAGAAGCAATGTTATGGAATTCATTTATAAAAGCTATTGAACAAAAAAGGTACTAATTTAACAAACAAAAAATACAGTGGTGGTGACTGAGGCAGAAAGGGTGAACCAATCAATCTAACCCACAACCACACTTACTACCCTCATGGAAAATATGCCAAACTCCACAAAAGTAATTGTTGGAAAAATAGAAATTACGCAAAGGATATCACGGTTTGACAATTTGCACTGCCCCTTTAATTTCCAAGGGATATAATGACTCCATAATGGTTCATTATATGAAAAGGGAAAAAGAGTTATTTTTTAATTATTATTGTTTAGTAAGTGGAGCGCTTACAACAAAAGCCGAGCTCTGAGAGGCTGTAGCACAAGGTTTAATTAACATGGGTTAGTTCGTGTTCGCGTGAGAAGAGTAAAGTGCTCCTCCATTACTATTTCACAAACCAGCTGTTCGTAAGCAACGAATAGTGGAGTGATGAGTATATAAAACTCTCAACATGACCAAATGTAAACACTCCCTTAATTAATTAGAAATTTGAGATTTTTAGAAAAGAAAGGAATTGCATCAAATCAGATTGATTAATCGTGGCGGGAACAGAAAATGGGGCATCTCCATCTATAAGATTAAACAGTCTCTTCAGGTCGCTATCTAGGACCAGCATGTAGTAGGTGAAACGATATGTTGAAAAAAGCAAAAAACAAAAAACGTATAGTATAGTAGTTCTTTGATCGATCGATAGGCCTCCTTATATACTCTACTTGCTAACGTACGCAAGCGTGCATGTTATTGCTGTTCAGCTCCTAATGCCCCAAATAGTAAGATATATATATAGTTGTTTGATTTTAGAAATTGAATAGGAAGTTAGGAACCTTACGATCCCGATCTAGAATGTTATTTATGTTAAACAGTTATATGAGTAGTTAGGTTTAGGTAATGGTGGCGTAGAAAGAAAGGGAGAGAAGTTGCTACACTCTTTACTCTTTTTAGAGTCCATATGTTTGAAGTTACTACACATATCAACAGCGCTAAATCTGACTTTAGTTTGTATTGTTTGATCACTTCCCTGATTCAGGTTCAAGCATACAATTTACTTACTTAACTCTTCCTCTACACGGAAAATATTCATGAGATATATATATTAGGATTTAGGAATTTAGCACTATGCTGAACTGTCAACTGCGGCCTAAGAGGCTAAGACTTTTTTTTTTCTTTTTCCCTTTTTCCGTCATGACTATTGATATATAGGGCCAGGTTTTATATTTGGATTGGGCCTTCAGTACTTCCACGTTTAATTAATGAATATCCATGCAGCAGAGTCCAGAGAAGCCAACGACGTCCCTTTCTTAATCAAACGTAAGCCCGAAGAAAAATCCACAATTTTCTGATGCGTAACTTGATATTTCTATGTTAAGACTAAAGAGCAAAGAAAATTGTCCAAAACAAAAGTATGGAGCATATTAGATAGTTGATCTACAGACACATCCCGCGTATCCTTCCTCTTTAGATATTGCTTTTACTGGATCTTTAATTCAAACTCATCACTGATCAGTGATCACATATATATACCATTATTTCAGAATTGAATACATCAATGGTCTAATAATGGTGTTACTCACCCCCATTTCGATGTGGTATTTCAATTTATAAAGTGGGTGTCAACGGGTCATTCTCGTGTCATTTACTGTGCCATTAATTAGTGTTATACATGCGTATGTGTGAAGTGTAATTTTTGAGGGTGTGTGTGTTATCTCAAGAAGGGGTTTGGTGAAGGCGTTTCCGTAGTGGGTCACCCTCATTCCCTACGTAGAAACCAACTATACCAACCCAAGCTCCTTATTTCCACACTCCACCGTCTAATTAATTAATTTCTCCATAGTTCCTTAAATTTCTATCAACCTCCTCCATTCCAACCTACCATTCGTGGTAATTAATATGACAAATTTCCCTCTTTTTTTTCCTTCCAACCTTTTGTCACTTCCTGTTTTCTTTTATATGTTTTCGGTTTTCCTCACCTTCCATGCATGTAAATAAATAACAAGGAGCCAAGGATACAGCAAATTTGTCTTACTTTCGGTTGACTTTTAATCACTATCGCAGTTAAATAATTTTTTTCCATTGCGCCAATCTATAGTTCCAACAGTCCACAATCATGCATCTTATAGTACTAATTAATTAATCACCCTCGTAGGCCTTCGTCCTCACATTTTCTTTCTGTCATCCTTATTTTAATTCCCCCATATATATATATACTAGGGGCTTTGCGTGCTCTAACGGGCACGCAAATATGTATGTAAAATAAATAAGGGACTAAATTGTTAACTTAGTAAAGAAAGAGAGACCAAATAGTAAATTTTCTCTTATTTTTAATTTCATAGACTATAGTTTTAAACATGGAAGACCAAAAAGGGGTGGAGCCATATAATAT
>QANZ01047639.1:150627-163696 GCA_003254925.1 Chamaecrista fasciculata
TTCTTTTTCATTTGTTCTTTTAATATTTAGAATAAAATAAATTATTAATTATATTTAAAATAATTATTTGTATCATTATAGAGGATTTATATTTAATATATTAAAAATAATTATTTATTACATCATCCGGTCCGACCGATGGTTCGACCGATTCAACCAATCAGACCGTGAACCGAACACTAGTTCGAGTCTTTGTCCGGTTCGATTTTGACAACATTGTTTCAGACTTAATATTATTAATATATATAAAACTATTTTAACTTTATAAATTTAATTAGTTACGAGATATTGAAAATATATTCAAGATAAATTACAAATAAATATAAATAATCATATTTGAAGTTGTCTTAAAAAGCTCTAAATTTTTGTAAGGTCGTAAAATGTATTTTCATAATTCACGAAAAATATAAATATAAACATAAATTTTTGAATATATTAATTTTGTTTGAACTTTTAAATTTAAACTAAAATGATGAGGATATTTTAGTCTTTAAAATAAAACAGACAAAACATTTAATGCTAATCAATTTATTTTTTTATTTTTTATATTTTCAAAATTCATTTAATGATTCTTAACTAAGTACACGTGTTAAGCTTACCCTTTATTTATTTATTTATTTATTTGGGGACAAGTAATGAGCGTAATAAATCAAAGTTGGCCCCTACCTATCCAACAGAATCTTGATGATGCCCTTGTCCTAACAAGTTGAGTCATCAAAAGGGTAAATACCAAACAATCCCGCACAACAAGAAAATGTGAAGACGCTTTGAGTTTCTGGATTCTTCCCCTCCTATCCATCCCAAAAAATATGTTCCCATCATTTCTAAGCATCGTCTCCGTATACGGCAGCTACCTCCGTCGTTGCTTCGTCGCCGCCGGCCTGACCTCCCAGAAGATCGACGTGGACGATGAAACCACCGTCCATTTCTGGGGGCCCAGAGATCGCGAGTCCTCCCACCAAAAGCCCAATCTGCTTCTAATCCACGGGTTTGGGCCCATGGCCATCTGGCAATGGCGCCAACAAGTCCAGTCATTGGCCCCTCACTTCCACGTGTACGTTCCAGATCTCATCTTCTTCGGAGGCTCGTCCACCAAGTCCAGCGAGCGAAGCGAGGTGTTTCAGGCTGCCACGGTGGCGAAACTTATGGACAAGTTACAAGTGAAGAAGTTCCACGTGGTGGGCACTAGTTATGGAGGGTTCGTGGCTTATCATTTGGCGAGAAGGTTAGGGGATGAGAGAGTAGAGAAAGTGGTGATTGCGAGCTCGGGTGTTAATATGAGAAGAAATGATAGTGTGGCTTTATTGGAAAGAGCTAAACTTGACAAAATCGAGGACCTTATGTTGCCTGCTACTCCTCAACACTTACGCAAATTGATGAGTTTGTCTGTCTCCAAGCGTCTCCATATCTTGCCTGATTTTTTCTTGAATGACTTCCTCAACGTCGGTTTTTTCTTCCCAATCTCTTCTCTTTAATCACTCTATCCTTCTTTTACTCTATTACTGCTTCTTAATTTCTCCTAACAGTGAGTTACTAACTCAAATTAAGTTAATACTAATTTCATTTCATAAGACCAATAATGCTGATAGCAAGTGAGAACTGAACATGAGCATGATGGTTAGGAAAGTCATGATTAATTTGTTGAGAAATATGTGAATTAATGGCTGTGATTAGTACTATATATGTAACTAATAAGAGTGTGTGTAAGTATTAATTCTACCTGTTAAGGAAGGCAAATTAAGACGGATAGCATCAACTAATTAATAAATGGCAAATGGGTGGGTATGAGTGAGACATATTAATTTATTGGTGGGTATACGTACTTTTGTTTTTCTTATTAATGCTATTATGGAATGCCACAGATGGCAACTGAATATTGGATATGGTTGCAGAATTTATACTCGGAAAATAGGAAGGAAAAGATGGAGCTTCTGAAAGGGGTGACCCTCGGACGGGATGATGCTTTGAATCTTTCGCCTCTTCAACAGGTAGGTAAACTATATGCGTATGCGTAGCTCATATACGAGACATTATAATATAGCATTAATACATGAATTTATATAAATTTTGTTTTATATATATCTTATATTATATGCCTCCACCCCTTTCTGATCGTCAACATTTTAAAACTATAGTACAAAATTAATAATAAGAGGAAAATTATTATTTGATCCCTTTTTTTACACTGAGTTAATGATTTAGTCCCTCATTTATTTTACATACATATTTGCGTGCCCATTAGGGCACGCAAAGCCTCTAATATATATATATATATATATCTTTACCATAAAATTACAAGTTTTAGTTATACTTTCTGCTTTTGATAATAAGACACGAGAAAAAAAAAATTAAAATTTTTTTTATTAAATGAAATTAATTTTAAACATATATCTTAAATTTTTTAAATAATATAACAAAAATATAAACAATTTTATATAAATATAGTGCTATACTAATTATCCAGTAATTAAAATGGTTCATTATACTCCTGAGTCCTACATAATTAAAGTTCATCGTTGTCGGTGAAGATGTTGTTAGGGTTTACTTTGTTTTTTCAAAGTCCCACATTAGTTGCATAGGAAAGTTGAGTGGATGAGGAAGCTGTTTAGGGGTTTTCACCTTAAGAGGCATCAAAACTTACATAGAAATCCCAAATGGTGTAATGGAGTTTGGGTAGTTGTGTGTCATTGTGAGAGAGAGAGTTTACAATTTTTTTCAATAAAAAATTGTATTGAGGAGAGTTTGTAATTTTGTCCGTACAAAAATTATAAATAATGAAGTTTGTCAAAGTGAGAATGTGGAGTAGGTCTTAAGTAAAACTGGTTTATGAGATTTATCATTAGCTATAAATTAATTGCTAGCTGATTGTTGTGGTTGCCTATTCGATCAGGAGGTTCTAATAATATGGGGAGAACATGATCAGATATTTCCCGTGCAGATGGCCACCGAGCTCAAAGAGTATGTATCCAACTGCTTCTTCAGTTTTCCTAATTCAATATTTGATACATTACTAATTATTTATTCTAATTATTATGCGCTTAGTTAACCAACAACGTCCTTTTGGTAAATTATTAACTTGCGAAAGAATTAGTTCTATGACGCAAAGAAAAAGATATTTGATATGACACTCAAAAGATTATGAATTAATTAAAATCGCCCTTTTCTCCGTGAAATTGATTTATCTTTCAATTTGATATTGAGCACAGCTCTTTTTCGTCCTTCCCCGTTGGTTAACCTAATATTATTAAACGGCCCGGCCAGTAGGCAGTAGCTATACAATTACTTAATTTGGCTAAACTATTAACTATATATTTATAATTAGTGGTTGGCTACTAATTGCAGGGTAGTTAGTAAGAAGGCAAAACTGGAAGTGATAAAGAACGCGTCCCATGTTCCTCAAATTGAAAAGCCTGGAGAATTTAACAAAATTGTATTGGATTTCTTACGCAGCTAGCTCCTCTTGAAAATATATACTTGGTGACCGTTGCCGCAGAAGCATATGTTATTGTTTGTTTGTTTGTTTCTTTCTTTTTTCGAGTGTCACTTTTCATATGCTATATATTATCTTCTTCGTTCAAACTTAATTAGAAGGATGTGTAGCTTAATTAACAGAATAATTAAGTTATGTGCTTATGATGGAATTAATGAATTATAGTAGTGCTATGAATAGTAAGTTAATTAACCAGCTATTCTTTTTATAAGCTAGTGATAATTTATTTAAGTACCTCCACTTTTTCAAATCATGACGTTGTTTTCAACATGGTCCTACTTTTGCTATTGTAGTGGATTTTATGGCCCCCTAGCTTTTGTGTTTTTAACATTTTCCAGTCAAAGTTAATCATTTCATCACTTCTTTGTAATAATTAATTAGTTTATTAGTTAATTAATCAATTATTGGAGGCATGTGTACGTGAAAGTCCACGTTACATGTAGCCAGCCAATGCGCCCTCGCTACCAAAAACTATTACTTCGAACTTCGATGTTTTATTTTTAATTTAAGAATAATATAGACTGAATTTCTGTAAGATTTCTATTATGTTAGTTATAAATATTAATAAAAAATAAATGCGCTAAATTTGTTCTATTATGTTAGTCATGAAAGATAAAAAATATTCAAACAAATTATATAAATAATTGTAAAAAGTAAATAAAATTTACAAATGAAAGGAAAAAAAATGATATTTTTGTATAATTATTCTTTTTTTTAACATTATTGTGGCTGTCTCGATATGTAATTGGACCTCAAACTTCAGGCCAAAAAAAAAATTGGACCTCAAACTCAAAGTTTTTTTTTCTCTGTCCTGATTCGTGTATTGACAATTAGGCCCAGAAAATATAGTTTTGGCAAAAACAAAACAAATCAGAAAAAGACTTCAGAATATTGTTTTCAAATAAATACATGAAAAAAAATACTTTATTATTTACTTTTTTAAATTTTGAGTTTGAAATATATTATTCAAAAGAAAATTTAAAATGTAATATTTTTTTGGTCAAAACCTCAAATTGGTCCTTTATTATGTGGTGGATTTCAAATTAGACTCTGATGTTTCATTTGTTTTAGATAGGTCTTATATGTTTTTATAATTTCTCAAATTGATCTAAAAAATACTGAATGTGGTCATATTCATCTCGTTTCAAGTTCAAATGCGACAAATTCACAGCTATGAGTTTCTTTTAAAGAGTACTTTGAAGGCGTCAACAAACGAGGTCAAATCAAATCTTGAAAAATAGATAATTTGTTTCATAGTCAAAAAAAAACTTTGTTATATATTTCTCGTTTTAAGCTCGAATTCGACGAGTTCAAAATTTTGTGCTAACTTTTGAAAAGTTCTTTTTCTATCTAGCTAAGTTTGTTAGTAAATGAGGTCAAATCACATATCAAAAGTAGGATTGAGACCAAAAGCCTACCTTTTAGTCCTTAAATTTATTCCTAAACTATGATTTAGTCCCAAAATATTGATAATATATACATCTTAGACCATGAATTTTTCGCAAACATCAACTATTTAGGGTATGTTTGGGTTACTTCATGACCAGTTTATTTTTTGTTACGAATTTTTTTTGTGTTACACATATATATGGCTTATTATAGTACTGCAAAGTTCATGTCCATCTATTTATATAACGATTATATGAGTTGAACTTACCTGCACTGCACGAGTTTGGCCCTAGTCTATACAAAAAATTGTGAGGAAAATGTACATTGGTTGAGTCAAAATTGCTCCTTTTATTTATTTTTTTTCCATTTTCTACATTTTAATGCGTTAAAAATAAAAACTTTCCATAAGTGGAGTACCGGGTTCTAGCCGTTACGTACCTGGTAGAACCCGGTACCCTATTTATGGAAAGTTTTTCAATTTAACCAAGAGACCTCAAATTTAATAGCTCAAAACCTATCATTTCTTATATATACACTTTTGGTCAAAGTGCAATACTGTAATTGAAAGAGAAAGCCTACTTTTTAGTCCTTAAATTTATTCCTAAGTTACGATTTAGTCCCAAAATATTGATAATATACATCTTAGTCCATGATTTTTTCGCAAAAATTAACTATTTTGGGTATGTTTGGGTTAGTTCATGACCAGTTTATTTTTTGTTACGAATCTTTTTTGTGCTACACATATATGTGGCTTATTATAGTACTGCAAAGTTCATTTCCATCTATTTATATAACGATTATATGAGTTGAACTTACCTGCACTGCACGAGTTTGGCCCTTGTCTATACAAAAAATTGTGAGGAAATTGTACATTGGTAGCGTCAAATTTGCTCCTTTTATTTTTTTTTTCATTTTCTATATTTTAATTGGTTTAAAATAAAAAACTTTTCATAAATGGAGTACCGGGTTCTTGCCGGTACGTACCGGGTAGAACCCGATACCCTATTTATGGAAAGTTTTTTAAAGTGCAAAACTTATCATTTCTTATATATACACTTTTTGTGAAAGTGCAATACTGTAATGGAAAAAGAAAGCCTACTTTTCAGTACTTAAATTTATTTCTAAACTATAATTTAGTCCCAAAATATTGAAAATATACATCTTAGTCCATGATTTTTTCGCAAACATCAACTATTTAGTGTATGTTTGGGTTAGTTTATGACCATTTATTTTCTGTTACGAATCTTTTTTTTGCTACACATATATATGGCTTATTATCGTACTGCAAAGTTCATGTCCATCTATTTATATAACGATTATATGGGTTGAACTTACCTACACTACACAGGTATGGCCCTGGTCTATACAAAAAATTGTGAGGAAAATGTACATTGGTAGCGACAAAATTCCTCCTTTTATATTTTTTTCCATTTTCTACATTTTAATTGGTTTAAAATAAAAACTTTCCATAAATGGAGTACCGGGTTCTAGCCGGTACGTACTGGGTAGAACCCGGTACCCTATTTATGGAAAGTTTTTTAATTTAACCAAGAGACCTCAAATTTCATAGCTCAAAACCTATCATTTCTTATATATAAAGTGTTGGTCAAAGTGCAATACTGTAATTGAAGGAGAAAGCCTACTTTTTAGTCCTTACATTTATTCCTAAACTATGATTTAGTCACAAAATATTGATAATATACATCTTAGTCCATGATTTTTTTCACAAACATCAACTATTTAGGGTATGTTTGGGTTATTTCATGACCAGTTTATTTTCTGTTACAAATCTTTTCTGTGCTACACATATATATGGCTTATTATCGTACTGCAAAGTTCATGTCCATCTATTTATATAACAATTATATGAGTTGAACTTACCAGTACTGCACGGGTTTGGCCCTAATCTATACAAAAAATTGTGAGGAAAATGTACATTGGTAGCGACAAAATTCCTCCTTTTATTTATTTATTTTTTTTGCTGTTTTCTACATTTTAATTGGTTTAAAATAAAAACTTTCTATAAATAGGGTACCGGGTCCGAAAATTAAAACCCATATGAAATCTGATGAAAATTGAGCTCAAATTGTGCGAAAATGGTATTTTTTTTTTTGGATGATTGAAATTGGGGGCATAATTGAAATTAACGTTTCACATTGATGATACAACTGACACAAATAAAACGTTAGGGGCATAACTGAAAATCACTGCAAACATTAGGGGTACGACAGGGTATTTTACCTAAATTTTAATAAGCTTACTTTTTCGAAATTATCTGACGGTTTAGTTAATGATTTTAGAGGTGTCTTTTGCCCTCGTGATGTTTTAGGCTAGGCCCCTGTGTGCTGAAAAAAGGAATAAACATTTCAATTTATTTATTAAATATCTAATCTCAATTAAAATAGTAAACTTTAAAATTATTTATGATAATTATAACATATAATCAACATTTATATCTGAAAGATAATTATCCTGATTAAGTGAAATTATTTAAAATACTAAAGTCACAAGTTTTATTTATCGATGATCATAGATAAAGAAATTCTTGTGAAGAATGAATTAACATATTTTATCTGTAATGACTAAATTTTAAATAGAAAAGTAATTTAGTAATGAAATACTTGCCTGTATTTTTCCAAGAATAAATATAAGAAAGTAATTTTTGTTCTTGGCTCGTCTTTTATAGTTTTGACCCGCTAGATGGAGATTTATTACCACTCACCAGCTCCGCGTGCCTTTTCTTTTATTAATCTTCGTAATCTTTGTTTTCTTTTCCTCTTTCTCCTTCCTCTTCTTCTCCTCCTTAGCATTTTCATTCTTTTAACCATTTCTCTCTGTCTGCTGCTGTGGATCCATATTCCTCCAATTGTATAAACCCGATCGCTTAGACGACATTGTTTTTACTACTATTGTAGTATTTACTACTATCTTCTAGTATTATAGAGTGATGCATCTTCCTTCACCAAACAACTGAGCTTACTTTCAAGCTTCGCACTCAACGAGTTAGCTAAATCTAGCGGCATATTCTCAGTTCCATCACTTCGGCAAAACAACTCTTCGCTTTTTCATTTTATTATTATAATTATTTTTTTCCAGGTACCATCTTTTTGCGTTGCTTTCCTTATCCTCATACTAGATCTTCTTGTCTATTATTAACATTTACGTGGTTCGGATTCTTGCTGATGAGATCACTGCTATTTTTGTTACGTCCGCAGATCAAGATGCGAACATATGCTCATATTTTTCTGTACATTTTCGTGTGGTTTTAGGTTGCATTTCTGTAGCATTTTTTTTAATTACAATTTCGTGTGAGGCGCTGATTTTATTTTGCATGCTCGTGCTTCTAAATAGTACTTGAACTGCTGAATTTCATATTCGGTGCAGAATAAATCGATATCAAAGGCTTGTTATGAGTTGTTTTGTTCAGGTTGCTAGGCAGGGCAATTTTCCAAATAACTTGATTTAAGGTTCATTTAGCGGCAACACAAGGCGAATAAGAGATTAATAAATTGATAACTTGGGGAAACGCCAAAAATAGCATACTGTAAGACAGTAAAATAATGGTCTAAATTTATAGTACAGTGCTGCCATCTTTGATATACTCATAAATCTATCATAGACACTGTCCTGGTACTTATATGCTTATTGATTGGACTTGATAAGGTAAAATACGGATTTTAATCATTGGAACACCTTGTACCTCTGAGGCAATCCTACATTTTGTTCTTTTCATGTGATCACCAAGTCTTTACCCGATCGTGAAAGAATGTGTTAGCTTTTAGTGTCCCTTCTATCGAAGATGTTTGCCAAAATCTTATTACTGAGTATTCTTTACATTGTAAGCGCAAAATTGTTTTGACTAAAGGTCACATGATTTTTGGTTTAACAGTCTACGCATTCTATCACGGGCTCGGGTCTGTCTAGCTTTATTTAGATCTCTGATTCAGTGAACTGAAAAACTGACTTAAAATGTTCCCTCAGGAGGGGCTTCAACTTGTCTTTGCTTGCCTTTGAGTCCTGATACCACCCTAATTCTCTTGTTAGGTGAAATCAAGCCCACTGGAATACATATGCATTGGAGAAGAGCATTATAACACACTTTGATTTCTGTTGGAGCTTGACTGGTGCGTCTTCTATGTTGTCTTTTATATCACAAAATATGGGCCTACTCTGCAGCAGAAGTCGTCGATATAAAAATGCTGATGCTGAAGAAAATACACAGGTTTTTTCCACTATAATTTTGTGGTTTTTACACTCCTTGCTTAAATTTAATTGCTTGCTGATGCTTCATGTAGCATCAACCTTTATGTGACTAATTTTGAATTTATATGGGCTTTGTTTGATGATTTGACATGCATTTACAGGCTGCAGAAATTGAAAGGAGGATAGAGCTAGAAACAAAGGCTGAAAAGCATATTCAGAAACTTCTACTACTTGGTACAATAAACTTGTTTGAAGTTTTCTTTTATCTGGAGATGTACACTTTTTTTTTTTCTTAAAGTAAGAATTTGATTGATGATTGATAATGTGCTAAAATCAAGCACTGCTTCCCAAAGTTTATGGAACGCTACAATTTATAGATAGTGTCTATTAGCATTTCAGAATATTTAGTACCCTGATGTGGCCCCAGTGAGATTTAATTTTTATTGTCATTTTGTGTTTTATCTCTGGTTTGCAGTGCAAGATCTTTCATTGGCAAAAACATTGTGTAACTCTTGACTAAGCTGTACTCAATTTGTGATTTATTTGTTTGTGGTTGGAACTTGGAATTGCTTTGGTTTTATGTCAATTTTAAACATATTCGAAACTTTGATTAGTTTGATCATCTTATTCGTGTACCATTTTTTTGATGTATTAAATGTATATCTTAACATAACATTTTTGAAGTAATTATTAGTCAGTTTTGTTGCTAATCAAAGTGCTTGGAATTGTGGAAAGTATAAGTTTCGATACTTCCCTGAGTTTGATGGAAGGGCATGTGTAATTTACATTGCAATGTCTACTAGTATTTGAAATACGGAAATAATTCCAAAATGCATCTAGTTAACTTGATGTGACCCTCTTACAGTTTTGGTTTTACATATCTGTTGTTTTCCAATCATTTCTCTCCTTTATGGAGAAACTTCAATGTCCGATTTGCAATTTCAGGCCGTGTATCATTTAGGTGCTGCATTTATACATAGTCTGTTGATTAATAGGTTTATTGTGCACATTGTTGTTATACATTTGTTGCTTGCTTCTGTTATATTTCTGATAAGCTGTTTCAATTCAACGTGGCTACCTCTCTTGTTTAGGTGCTGGAGAGTCAGGGAAGTCCACAATCTTCAAGCAGGCAAGAAATTACATTATTCCTGGTCTCTTACCACAGATATATACTTGTTAAATTGTTGATATTTATTTATTTGCTTTTGCACTGCAGATAAAACTCTTGTTTCAAACTGGCTTTGATGAGGCAGAGTTAAAAAGCTACATACCTGTGATCCACGCTAATGTGTATCAGACAATAAAAGTATGCAATACTTGAAACGGTGTGTTGATTAATTTTTTTAATGAAAGATACAGAGTTATAATACCAACTGCTTCTAGTTCTGAAGAATTTTTCGTGAGAGAATTTTAACAAAGCAAACTGTAAAAAGCTTAATTTTTAGCATGTACATGATGTGGTTGAACAGATACTGTATGATGGTTCAAAGGAGTTGGCTCAGAATGATCCTGATTCTTCAAAGTACGTTATATGCGATGGAAATAAGGTAGCTAACCGTTACAACTTCTTTATGCCCTAATGTGGATTAATAATCTGAAGGATTATTTATACATGAGAAAATCATGGTGTAGTCAATTGTTAAAAAGTAATTTATTAATTGAACCTAAAGCCATTGTGTATGAGGCTTGTTTTTATGAAGAGAACTGTTGCTTTGTCAAACATAGTAGTAATAAATCCTTTTCTAAAATTTAACAGAACTTGAATAACATTTTTTTTTCCTGGTAGAATATTGGAGAAAAACTGTCAGAAATTGGAGGCAGGCTGGATTACCCATGTCTCACCATGGAGCTTGCACTAGAAATTGAGACTTTGTGGAAGGATGCTGCAATTCAGGTGGATGAATGACTTTATTTAATTGATTTATTTCATTCCAGTTACTTAGTTAATTTGGTCATTGCTCGTTGGTTACTTAATTTCATTTTTGGTTATTCAGTTACTTGGTATTCATGTGCCACACATGTTACTCATAACTGTAGGAAACTTATGTCCGTGGTAATGAGCTCCAAGTTCCAGATTGTGCCAATTATTTTATGGAAAATTTGCAGAGACTGTCTGGTGCAAATTATGTTCCAACAAAGGTTCAAAGCTAACTCTCATTTTTGTTTTTTTTTTAAATGCATATCTGTATACATAATTCATTCTTGTTCATCAGTTGATGGTAGTGGTTTATTTGGATGCTTAAAGTCTGAGCATCAAAATCACCTTGGTTTCTTCTGTTATACACTTTTTCCTTTTCTGGTTATAATTGTGAGTATGCACGAGTTAATAAACCTTGGCTCTTCCATTTTGTTACAATTATCAAAAATGGAAAAACCAGGGTGGAATTTGAATTTTATGTGGTGAATAATTATATTATATGAAGGTTATATGGGTTTCAACTCAAGTTGAAGTAACCATATGATCAGTTGGGGTTTTCTCACTCTTTGAGTAATTAGTAGTTATATTATAATAGTCAATATGCATGGGTTACAGAATCTGGGCTTTTTATTTTGTTACAAATTATCAAAAAAGTGGAGAAAAAAGGCGTCCATGGAAAATTTTATATCATGAATAACATACTATACTACATTGAAGGCTATATAGGTTTCATCTAATTTGAAGTGATAAAATGACTAGTTTGGGCCTTCTCAATCTCTGAGTCATTAGGTGGTTGTTACTTAAATTCTTCAGGTCTTTGCCTAAACCTTTTTCTAGAACTTTACTGATACTTTTTAGTATATTACGATGTGATCCTGTATGTTGAAAAAGTTATCTGATGCTGACTCAACTTAACTCATTTAGGATAAGGATACATATTTCACTTGGAAGACCTGCACTGCAATCTTGCTTTTCTTTATAGCCATAGACCATTACATTTGAAGGTGTTGTGAAGTCAGGAATCTTTCAAATATTTCTCACTCTGTTTACAATTACAGGAGGATGTTCTTTATGCAAGAGTCCGTACCACTGGTGTTGTGGAGATCCAGTTCAGGTGAATATTCTAATTTGACATGATTTCTGATTCTGATACTAGACAGATATATACGTAGAATCCCCTATTTTGTTCTTCTGTTTCCATTATGCTCATTTACAGACTCCAGTTTTAGTCCCCATCTGAGTCAACAAATTTGTAGTCATATGGAAAGTGTTGTTCATTAGTTCATTTTAGGCTATCTTAGAATAGTCTAACCAACTAGATTTATGCATGCAGATGACAGATACGTTGATTATTGAATGCAATTTCCCTGGTTGTGAATGATTTACTTGAGGTTGTGTTCTTTCTGTTTGGTTTTTATGGCTTAGCTTTAAAGTGTTTCTGCTTCATGGTATCTTTTCCAAGTTATACACTTCTCATCCTTGGATTTCCCTCACAATTTATTGCTGCAATTGGTCTTTGCTGCCCGTGGTTCTACTACTGCCTATGTTTTCAGCTATATTTTGTTTTTATCATATTCATCTCTGCTTGTCAACAATCATTACATTCTCACATCATCTAAATTATTAGAAGCAACCAAAAAGTGATTGCTAATGATTGCTTAAATTTGTTTGTCTGAAATAGTTTTCCAAAATGATCTTCTGGCAGGAAGAACAAATTATGCTTATGTCTTGTGTTACTTGAAGCAAGCTGTGACCAAGTTATCAAACATTACACTGTTTGATTATTTGTTTACTTTAAAACAGAATTTGATAAACAAAGTAGAACAACTTGATGAGTATATTTTTGTTTTGACAGCCCTGTTGGAGAAAATAAGAAAAGTGGCGAAGTATATAGACTCTTTGACGTTGGAGGCCAGAGAAATGAGAGGAGAAAATGGATCCATCTGTTTGAAGGGGTTACAGCTGTTATATTCTGTGCGGCTATAAGCGAGTAAGGTCTACCTTATTGTTAATTGCATATTTTAATATGATGTAAAACAATGATACTACAGTCTCTTTTGGTTTGGGGG